>JBAGKO010000011.1:4419690-4437627 GCA_037177275.1 Acacia concinna
ACTTATTTCAATTTTGTATGAGCATGAACCCTGTAGTTTAGTTTTGTTATTCTTTTTAAAAGGTGATCACACAGAAAAATTAAAAAAATTTATAACACCTCGCAGGGATTCTCTTTTTATAATGTCATTCCCAGTCTATCCTTAATATCATAAAAAAAAAATAAAGTCCAAAACTATCTTATTACCTATTAGCCGTTCAAAAAAGGAAACCATCTTATTACAATTTGAGATGGGTGGACGTGGAGGATGACCTTGGATGAGACAATAAGAAGACGATACTGTGTGTTAGGCTCACATCCTCCTTCTTAGAAACCCAAGTAGCACCCTGTTTCTGACCGCGGACTTCCATCCCAACATCTGGTTGACTTGGACTAAATCACAGAAGGGTAAAAATTCTGTACGAAACTGTTTGTTTTTTAATATTTTATGGAGTATAAAATATGAAAAAGTTAAACGGACAAATAAGGAAGTGACAAATTATTGTATGAATTTAGTTTGACACATTATTTATGGTCTGTCAATTAAAATATAACAACTAAATAAACATTAATTTTAGTTCCACTTGTAAATTGTGATTTTTATATTTTTATTTTTTAAAATAAATGAATCAATTAATTAAGATTTCATAAATAATGAAAAGTTAAATGTTATGAAATTTTTTAATTTTATTAATATACTAACTAATATTTAGGTGGTGTCAAATCATCTACTGATCTGTTGTATTTTAATTAGTCAGACACAAATGACTTAATGAACCAAGTCACACCAGAATTTCTCTAAAGAAGCAAGGTTAAGCTATGGAAAATGACATAAAAAGAACCTGAAAAATAGAAAATCCCAAATAAAGTTTGTTGCATAAAATTGTTAAAGCAGTTATTACATTTGTAAGCAATTCATAACTCATTTAATAGAAAATGCTTGAATTAATATTTTGCAATTTTCCCTAAGGTTATCTGGTGCTAAACTGTGGTAGTTAATTTCTCCTATTTTGGTTGAATAATACAAGGATGTTTTCTTAAAAATTAAATTAAATATTACTTTTAAATTTAGAAAATTTTGTGACTGCAAGAGTTGGGGTTGATAGCCCGGAGGACGTTGCAACGTGTCAATAGCTTATTGACTGGTTTTAATAAAGTTGACCCCACGGAATATACTTCTCCGTGATTTGTTGCTCGTGTTGTATATTCTGTATTTCCGTGCGTGAAATTATTGGAAAGGCCTGAAACAATCCAACGGATATCGAACACGCCGCGTTATATTTCTAGTTATTCAACGGCATCTGGAGACCGGTTAGAAGTTTAGCCACCCTCTCTTTTCCTCCCCTTTTGCCCTCTGGCTGCTTCCAAATGTCACATAACAGCTCACGGGAGATTCCGATTGTGTTATGCTTGTACTAGAAAACAAAGAACTCTGTGTGCTCGAAGGTATATTGGTTTGTTTCTCTCTTTCTCTTTGAATAGCAGTTTTCCTATCATAAGAATCTTCGCCCCAAATTCGAAAATTCAGAGACAAGGCAGCTGTTGAATCCTTGCCGTTTGCGCTTGGGTTTTCTTTCTCTTCAAGTTGTTTCCTTCACCGAATCAAAGACGTGCACGATTCTATTATTTTCTGTGAGCTGAGATTTTTTTTTGGTGATAATGAGCTGAGAAAACTTTGAGATGTAATATATTTGTATTCTGTAATTAATCAACCTCTTTTATGAAACCTGAGCTAAATATTGTGGATGGGGTTTCATTGTCGTGACAGTTCCAAGTTCCAGCAACGATAAATTTTTCTCAACTTTTAATTATTGTACGCTTGATTCGTGAACTTTAGTTGTTTCGAAGCTAACGGATTTGTTTTTGCTCTACTTGGTTTTTGCGTTAGACGTCTCATGACACTGGCTACTTGTCTGGCTACATTTTGATAAACCGGAGTTTCTTTTGTTTTCTGTGATTTTTTTTTTTGAAAAAACAATTGGTTATGCATGTAGGATCATTTGGGTTTGGGGATAAATAAATTCAATGTATATTCAAATTATAAAGTAGATGATTGATAAGAGTTTTGGGTTGGACATTCTTATGACCGGTAATTCAAAGTTTGGTGGCTGAAAATACATTTAATCAGATTAGAAAGATATGAAATTTCAACACTTTCTGATCTGATGTTTAAAATTTAAAGATCACTGGACATTTTCTGGATCTGATGATAGCTAAAGTACTAACTTTCTGGATCCCGAACCGAATGATAATATTTAAAAAAAAAAAAAAATCCCAGACAAAAGTGTTGGGGAATATTTCCACCTAGAGCAAGGGATGCTTTTGCTTCTTTTAAACATTGGATTTTCTAGAAATTTAGGCTGTCGGTATTGTTTTTGGGTCAGTTTAGATGCTGTGTTCATTAATCGATGTGATCATTTCTTTATTGGCTTGACTAAGCAGATTTCTTACTCAACAGGTATCCCTAAGTAGACACGATTTGTTGTCAAGTAGATCCTCTCAAAGATTTTATTTTTTCCTGTGGAAACTTGGTTCCTTGGAGACATTGTTGGACTAGTGTATGGCTGTGGCTTTTACCCATCTCTCGTGGTGGCTGTGGAGTGGAAAATCTCAAAAACCAAGCATCACAAACGGGCCTTCTATAAATTCTTCAGTTGATTCTGGTATGCGGGAATCAGATGCTTTAAGATTTCCTTGGGTAAAACAGGCAAAAATGGGATCCTCATCAAGGAGGGCAAAGCGCAAATGGCATAGTAGAGAAAAGCAGAAAATAGATAGGGAATATGATGTTGTTCTTGTTCCATCTGATGGAGGATGCGTTTCTGATTCTGAATCTGATGGTTCTGATTGGTCTATTGGCTGGCTGGAGCCTCATGGACCTGAGTTTCTAAGTGATGGTGAATCAGATAAAAGTTTTGCCGTCCTGGTCCCCTGTTATGGACACCAATATGGTGGCATAGTGGAGGATCCCAAAAGCAACATACTGAGCACTGTTGGGAACTTTCCAAATAGTTATTCTGATGGTAAGAGTTATGTCTTCAACATCCTTGAAAGTTCCCTTTAAGCCAGTACCGACTTCGTTCTTTTTTTTTTTTTTTTTTCTCTATTGGAATTGGAATTCATTTTTTGAGTAAATTGATGAGGACATTGTTAACCGTCTTTAATTTGGAGTTTATGCGTGCAATTCTGATTTTAGACCATATTTCTTAGCACTGTCTCATGCTTCTTGTAGAGTGGAAGTATGATTGTCTTATCCTTTAAATCCAGAATTGAATGTGCTTACCATCTTCTGATGTCCAGAATCAAGAATGTCTATTTTAACTTGTCCGTTTATCCTTATATTATCTATTTTACTATTTCATTTTGCATTTAGCATTATATGTTATATTGTTCTTCCCTCGAATCTTTGTAAGGAGGTTACTTTTTTCTGTTTTAAATGAAGATATTCGCTTCCATTTATCAATACAGATATTTGCATAGGTTATAATGTGATTTAAGTGATCATCTTATATTGAAGACGCAGGTGTTGGAAGTTGTTGGTGTAATTCCTAGTCATATATATCCAGAACTTTTGGCTCTTATATAGTTTTGTGAAATGATCTGATAAACTATCATAGACTAATGCAACTTAAAACGTAAACTGAAGATTTGGTTACTGCAGTATCTAAAGAAAACCCCGTTTTCATATCATTTGGGTGGTTGATAGGACTTGTGATGACTGTTGGTATATCTGTATTACTAGTTTACATGTGGTAATAACTAGCAGTAAGTCATAATACAAAGATGTATATCTGGAGCTATTTGTTGTTACAGATTTATATTTGTGACTGGACAAGTTGACGTTATGGCTTGTTCTTGTATTTGCAGAGAGCAAGAAATATGTGGAAAACTGGCTCTCATCTCTTCAAAACAGCTGATGAATAAATACTCATGCCTGTGATTTTGCACTATGGAGCCGCCTCTGTAACTGCTACTTGCTTTCTGTGAGAAAATCATGTTGTGGTCTGGACCTGTAAACAATTGTAAGATAATGTAAAAATTGTTAAAAAAAAAGAAAAAAGGAAGTAATAGAAACTGCTGGGTTTGCGACTGAAAGATGATGATGATTTGATGCCGTTTCGGCCTCTGCCTCCAAGAGTCAGACATCAAAATTTTATCCCTGCCTAAGATGAAAATTGAAGAGAGAAATGGAAGACTGGATGTTGAATGAACTGTGTGGCTATGGAGCTTGCTATTCTTTGGTGTAAATATTGTGTGTACATGAGATTTGTTTGTGAGCTTAGTCACATTGTGGATAATTGTATAGGATGTATGTATACATCACATGGATGCACTCTGTATTTGGGCTTCTGCGGAAAGCATTTGACTTCTCAGTTCTTACCCGTCAAATATCAAGTTTATTGTAGTATTTTGCTTTTGAGAATTTATTGTCCTTGAATTAGGAAAATTACGTGAACACTATCTAATTGAGGCATGATTGGGAATTAATAGAGAAGAATGACAAAATAACGGAAATATTGGAGGGACGTTAAAATTAACAAAGATAAACTTTATTAAAAGAAACTAAGCACCATATATGAAGTATTTTTGTAATTTGTTGGGATATATTTTTCATGCATTAATTATTTGTGATTTATTTAACTTTGATGCTTTTCAATTATATTTGTATTATATTTCATAAAGAGATAATTTATTTTAGAAGACTAGATTATTTTCAATAAATTGCATGATTGTAAAGGATCCGTTTAAAAAATTTCATAAATTTAAAGATATATTCATTTTTTTTTCAAAATGTTGAATACATTTACTAATTATAATGGGGAGAATTGGTGGCGTTTCCCTTTTTTTAAGTACACAGAAAATATCAATACACTGGAATACAAAAAGTATGGGCAATGGAAGTTTGGTCATTCTAAATATTGCCATTAAAATTTTGGGTTAAGGTGTAAAAATATATAAGAGATTTTTTTTTTTATAGAAAAAGTTCATGCAACACTAAATATTTTTTTAAGAGAAAAATAACTATGAACTTTTAAAATATATGTAAAAATACACATTGACGGTTAGTTTAAATTTTTTAAGAGTTAAGTTGTAAAAATACACATAAAATTTTCCTAAAAGTGCACTTGACGTAAAAAAATTTTGAGGGACAAAAGTAACTATGAATTCTAAAATAGGTGCAAATAAAAATGCAAATTGACAAAGTAGTTGGCTGTTTATTTAAATTTATTTTAATTGAAAATAGTGAGATTGAGGATAAGGTGGATGATTATAAACATCTTGGAGAAAAAAAATTACATAATCTAGGAGTATCACGTCATCTAAACTTTGTCAAATGAAAACATAAAACTCATATTATTTTAATCCTATTTAGCTAGTGATTCATCTAAAAAAATTTAAATTTTATTTTGTTTTGAAGAAAAACATCGGTTGATCATTTTGTTTTTTTTTTAATTAAGGTAAAATATAAATTTTTTCATGAGTTATCGGCCAACTATGAATAAAATTATGAGTTGTTTTTTTTATTGGATAAAGTTTAAATGATATAGTACTACTAAAGCTAGTATGGAAGCATTTCTCTAATTTTGAGTAATTATTTGCTAACTTAGCAAGGGAAATTGATTTCCCCTAATATTTTATCTCCTCTTTATCACTTCTTTTTAGGGAGGGAGAGGAGAGGAGAGGAAAGGTTAGGTAGATATATTAATTTCCCTTACATAGTTAGCAAACTATTATATCTTGTTGTTTATTAATCATGTACATCCTTTTTTATATCACTATTTTCAATCAAAAAATTCAAACAAACAAGCAACTCATGGTTCATGTGCATTTTTATTTACGCCTATTTTGGAAGTACGGAGTACATAGCTACTTCTATCCCTAACAAAAAAAAAAAAGCATGTGTCAAATGTATTTTTAAAAAAATTTCATGTGTATTTTTACACTTTATTCATTTAAAAATTCAAATTAATTGTTGATGTGTATTTTTGCATCTATTTTAAAAGTTCATAATTACTTTTGAACTTTAAAAAACTATTTGATGCTGAGCACATTTTTAAAAAAATTTCATATATATTTTTACGCCTTAACCATAAAATTTTCTCATTATAATATTACATAAGGGAACTTATTTGAGTTACATAGCAGAACTTATTAGTGTGGGTCATTGTTATTAGCTTTGAATAGTTAAGATTTAATATGAAAATTAAAATTTTTAATCTCTAAATTTTAAAATGATAAATTTATTTTAATAAGAAGCAATATTTTTAAGATTGTTTTTATTTTAAGTTATATACACACACATATGAAAAAAAATTTATTTAAAATATAGAGTTCAAAGTAAATTAAATATACACCACGCCAATTCAATTGTCACGTCAAAATGATGAGCATTAAGCAAATGTGCTCCCTCATTACATAAAATTAAGGTAAAATTGCACTAATGTCCCAAGTAAGAAAAAATATATTAAAAAGATCCCATGAAATCAACAAATTGTACTGAGAGCTCTTGAGACTTTTTTGTCATTTATGACAATTGTGAATTTACCTATATGTCCTTATAGATTAAAAAAGAAGCTCAATAAAAAATGGATTGAGTAAACAAACGTGGGGAATAGCAAAAGTGTTTGAATTGAAGGAGAAGGTCAGTAGGGAATGATGGAAGAGTAAATGACACGATATAGAGCAACAAGAAGGAATGGAGTCCATGCAATTGCACCTATTATCTTCATTTTCTTCATTTCATTTGATTGATTTTTTGTGTTCTCAATCTGAAAAGAATATAAATGTTCTCTCTACCCTAAAAGTTGGAAAAATGTGCCAACTTTTTTGTTTGATAATTGATAATTAGGGATGATTGTGTGGATATTAAAGTTTGCTTCTTGAATGTTGTTTGTTACCTAAATATTATGTGTTGGTTGTGGTTTCATGACGTTTGGTTAGGGCTACTTTGTAATCTCTGTTTTATGGTTGATGGTGCTATATTTTTGGGCCGTGGATATTGTGTTTCTACATTACAAGAGATAAGAGATGAGGATTAGAGTGAAATTTTGAAGTTCCAACACATGGGATGCGAAGGTAAAAATGAGTTGTTAATGGATGTAGTGATAGTTGTTAATATAGATGCATAATTTGTTAATAAAAATTGTAGGTCACATTTAAAGATTTTAGTTGTGGTTTAAGAGTGTTTAAGAATGATTTCAAATGTGTACATTTTCTTTTGCTATTATGTATTAACTTTATGCATTAAAAGTGGAGGTGTATCAATATGGAGTGAAATTTGTGTGCTTGGGCTTGCTGATGTGTAAAGTCAAAAATGTGTTGTTAATGTGGGCAGCAATAGTTATTAATATCTATTGTGACCTTGTTAATAGGAACTGTAATGTATAGGTGAACAGTGGCGATGGTTAACATATCTAAGAAGAATCTGCTATGTTTTAAAGGGCACATATGATGACACAAACGTTGTTACAACCACTAATCACTAAGAAGCCATCTTGAAGGCCAATGAAAAGAAGGATAGAATCCTAATTTGCCACAATAATAAACCATTTTGTTTTGAATTGAGATTCTATCATTATTTTCCTTGGCCTTCTAGGTGGCCTCCTAGTGATTGGTTGTTGTAACAACATATGTGTCATCATTTGTGCCTTTCAAAACATAGCAGATTCTTCTTAGACGTGCTGTAACAACCTCCTTAATTATTGTATAATTAAGTACTCTGAACAATTTATTAAAAATATTAAATACTACTTTGGAAGGAAAAGAATAAAATCATTACAAAGGTCTACCATAGTAAAAAAGATATAACTCAAACACTTAATGAATAACAATGGCAGAAAAAAAAGACATTAGTCTACCATTATTAAAAAGTATTAAACATAGTACTTAAAATCGCATATAAGTCAACAGTATGATAATTAGGCATTGGGCACTCTAAGTCTAATAACACAATGTACCAACATGCCTTATACCTCCTTTATTTACACTCCAACTCAATAAAGAAAATAAACTAGTCATGCAAATCTTAAAATAGTTTCTCAGGTTACAGCATAATATGAATGGCCCCTAAGTGGCAATATAAAAAGTCAACACAAAATTATCAAAAGAAGAGGTTTACAATTGCATAACGCAAATGTAAACCTCCAAGTGTCTTCCTTGAGCGTATCCCATAAGGAACCTTGCCTGAAAAATATAGTCAACTATAGGATAAGTCACATGGACTCAATAACCACCATTCCAATTTAATGAATATACAGGGAAATATTATAAGATAGTTAAGTGGGCTAAGTAATAATACATATAATATAGAGTATTAATATTTTTCTCCATAAACAATAGCAAATTCAAAAAATAATTAAGTATGCATAGGACTCCCTCAACCACCCTTAGGACCTCTGACAAGCTTATGGCTCTCACAACTACCCTTATAATCTCCTTATAACCACTGACAAAACCCATAGGCTACGATACATAACAGATTTGTCTCTAAGACAAAACTACTCCTAGCTATTTGATAATGAGGTGTAAGCTAGCCAAATGCTATATAACTCGCATCAGACTATGGGTTCTCTTTCCTTAGAACATGGAAAGTGGTCACATGTCTCTTGAGCTAACCCTTAACCTGATTAAGATAATGTGATACCAAGTGGCGGCTATACCATGTGGTATAATAGTATCAAATCTCCTACAATTACAACTACGCACAATCCACATCATAGTTCAATATGCAACCCGACAGTTCAGCATCACAATATCTAGTATTATCAAGTTATTCTCATAATCAATACTCAATATCATGCATTATCAACATTTTTATAAATCATTTAACCCTACTTAACTAACAAGTTTGCTAGAAACATAATTTATATTTTCATTGTACATTTTGCATATATAAATTAATATAACATATTTATAGCAATTTAAAATACCAACATACACTTATAATTACCTCAACAAGTGTATAAGGTAAATTGGAATGTGATTACCTCTTGTTAAAGCTAAAAATACTAACCCTCTTGTGAAGCCCTGTGCTCAATAACTAACAAGACTCTCTATAATATATGTGAATATTCATTAATAGAATGATAACTAATGCAACAATAAACAATTGATAACTAATTTCCAACTTTCACATACTTATTTCTTAAAAATTCATAATATCTCTACCTTTCAAATATTTATCATCCTAATGGTATTCTCCTCATTCTTATATTTTATTATAATCATTTAAGGTCATTAATTAACTATCAAATGCCCCACTTATATTATAATTTCCCAACTCAAATATCAAATTTAATAGTTATCTTTCACTAACTATACCATACTTTTTTTTCAAAGTGAATTTTCAATTCAAGCCTAACAAATGAATTCTACAATTTCAAATATTTTATAGCCTTTTATTTAATCCCAAATCACCTTAAAAAGCTATGAGAAAATCCATAAGTTCAAATTTCACTATTGTTTCAAAACTCCTTTTTTGAGTAAGTATCTCAAGTACTTAATGGTAACACAAATCTTGTCCAATTATCATAAGAATTTAATAATGGCAATCTAGACATTATTCTGCAAAATCTTTAGCAGAATAATGTCCAGATTGCCCATTCCAAAAATGCCTTAAAAATTTAAAAATTTGTCAATGGCGGCTAGGCATACCTTTATTTCATATGTTGCTTCAACCATTCCGGCATATACAATACAGTCGGCTTCGTTACCTATATCAATTTGTACTGAAATTGATAAATGCTGCAAAAGATTTCTATGGGGAGGTACATATACTAGTAGAAAACCTCCCTTTATTGCGTGGGATGATGTCTGCATGTCTAAGGAGGAAGGAGGTTTTGGCCTTAGGAGTGCTAGTATGAAAAAAAGGCTTTTATGATGAATTTGGGTTGGGGCTTAGTACAACGAGGAGATGCTTTATGGGTTCGGTTTATGCGTGAGAAATATAAATGTGGGGATGATATTATCCCAAGGGTGGAGGCTAGGTAAGATGAGTCACAGACTTGGAAGGGTATTAGGCGTTCGCGGAGTGATACTAGAAAAGAAGTTGGGTGGAAGCTTGGGGATGGTTCGACTATCTGTTTTTGGCAAGATTTTTGGCTTTCTCATCATGACAAGTTATGTGATCATGCTTTAATTAATCTGGATGCAGATACTATGGATTTGAAGGCTGCAGAGTATTTCTTACCATCTTGAGGATGTGATTTCAATAAACTAGTAGGACTTCTTCCGAGTTCAGTCTTGGGGAGTATTCAACAGATTCGTGTGAATTCATCTGGTAGGTGTGGTGATAATCTGATCTGGCGTTTGACTCCATTTGGTGAGTTCTCTATAAAATCAGCTTATGGAATTTTAAAAAGGAACTCTCCTAGTCCTGGTAGAGGAGTGTGGATAAAGATTTGGAAAGTTAAGGCCCCACAACGTTGTAAAAACTTCCTTTGGTTATGTTCGAGAGGTCGTTTATTAATGAATATAGCAAGAGCTAGTAGAGGTTTAAGTGATAGCCTTGTCTGTGCTTTTTGTGATGTTGGGACGGAAGATATTATGCATGCAATTATAGATTGTAAGCTTGCTAGAGATGGGTGAGAATTACTTTTGCCACCTCCTTTGTGAAATAAATTTTTCTCTATTAGTCAACCATTTTTGTGGGTGGATTGTAATTTATCTCAAAAAAGTGAAGTTATGGGTGTTAAGTGGCTAGTTTGGTTTGCTGTATTAGCATTTCAGACATGGTTTAATTGTAATATGGGTGTTTTTGAGAAACATTGGTTAAGTCATCTCCATGTGCTTACTAAGGTTCGTGCAATAGTTTTATGTTCTCAAACTTTTGCAGTATTTTCAACTGTCAGGTCGAATTCAGATACTCGTTGGTGTCCACCGTTTGTAGATACAGTGAAATATAATGTTGATGGATCAGCTTATGGCGGACGGACAGCTTGTGGTGGTGTAGCTCGGGATCATGCAGGAGTTGTGTTAGAGAGGTTCATATTTAGAATTGGTTGGGGGATAGTTTTACATGTAGAATTGTGGGCTATAGTTTGGGGGTTTAAAAGGGCTTGGGAGAGGAATTGGCGAAAGGTGGTGGTCGAGACTGACTGTTGGGAGGTGGTACAGCTTATTACAATAGGATGTGGGAAGATCACCAAGAAGGAGGACTGTTAACTGAGATTAAGAATTCTGGCAAGGGATTGATAGGCTTCTCTAGTTTGGTGTTATCGAGAGACGAACATGGCTACTAACAAATTGACTAAGGAGGCTCATCACTTGCTGAGGGTTTTCATGGATTTAGTGTTGCTTCGGTTGTTTTGACTGTTATTTTGTGTTCTGACGTGGTGTGGTAGTTTTTTTATTTTTGCCTTATCATAAAAAAATCACAATAATTCCTCCATAAATAGAAAAACCACCCAAACTTATATTTTAACCACAAATGAACTTTCAACAAGTATTTCTAGATTACCCATAACTAATTATCAAAGTTTCAACTAAGATTTACTCCAAAAACTAAAATCCCTCTTCTCTCATTTAGGGTTTAATCTCAACAAACCCAAAGTGTAAAACTTAACCTTATTCATCAAAGTAAACTGATTAAATGTAAGTATTTACTTACCTTTATAACCCTATAGTTTCATTTGTTAAAAATCCATACCAACCTCAGGCTTTAACCTTCAAACTTGCTTTGTACCCAACGAAATTTGTACTAGTTGAAAGCTCTCATTGAGTAGAAAAATATTTGGAAAATAGGTTTTGTAGTTTGGTGATTTAATGATGAATAAATGAAACTCAAAGCTATCCCAATCCTCTATTAATAGAGGATTAGAGTTGCTGAAGAATGAAGAAGCAGCCGAGCCCGAGAAGAAGTGGTGTGCATGGGAGAGGGAAAAGAGAAAAAGGGGGTAATATGCCCACGCTATTATAATATTCATTCTTTTTTTTTCCTTCATAGATTTTCTTTTGCTTTTCTTTTTATTTCTTCCTTTATTTCTTGGGAAAATCCTAAAAAAATACCATTGAAATATGAAAAGGACAAATTAGTGCTGCCAATATGAGATTCCAAATCAGAATGGCTGTAGGAATATGGGATATTTGAATCAGTCAAAAAGACCAAAATGCCCTTTTCCCCTCTCCTCTCTTATTCTCTCTCCATGGCTTGATGGCAATCTCCTATCTAAATAGTAGTTGATTTACTTCTTTCATGAAGCTTGAAACTTTGCTTTGCTTTTACCTTTATTCTCTCAACTTTCTAGGCACAAAGTGTTGAGACCCTAGTTTTAATGATAACAAAACATATGTTACAAATTTAACTTGGTCTTATGCAGGATCTGAGATTGTATTCGAGTGTACTCCAGTACACCAAGTGGTACTCGAGTACAAAAGCAGTTAGAACAAAAACATATGAAAGTAATAGGTTCATATATCTAAGTATCTTAGTACCCCAATACAAATAAATGATACTCGAGTACAGTGACAGCAGAAAGGAGAAAAGGGTATACGAGTAACTAGGTTCATGTACCAGACTACATGAGTACTATGGTAAGAACATATATTACTTGAGTAAACTTAGAAAAGTTTCTGGTATAAGTGTACTAGAGTAAAGAGATTGCGTACTAGAGTAAGCAAATTACTCCAATACAAGAATCTAGTACTCTAGTAACCTTATGTTAAAACTGATAGAAATCGTACCAAAGTACAAGGTATTCCATACTGGAGTACGATGATACCCCAGTATGATTTTTGTGTACTAGAGTACATCTGATATATTTTGTATAAGGTTTCTGATAAAGTTTACTCGAGTATGTAGAAAGTAGTACTCAAGTACTAGCGTACTCCAGTATGCATTCTACGTACCAGAGTACAACTGGTATATACTACAGAAGTTTTCTAATAAACTTTACTTGAGTATGAGGATATGTGTACCCGAGTACGGACGTACTCGAATACATACCTGAGGAATCTTTAGAGTAAAAGGCAATTTCCTTCACAAATCATACTCGAGTACAATGAAAGTGTACCTGAGTAAAAATGGTGAATGTTACACATCTGGAAATTGGAAATCAGGAATTTTGAATTTTTGGCCGTTGTGAATTGATTATATATGTTTATTTGATCTAACAATTGTTTCCATGTTGAGTTTAAATATTTCCACAGATTACAGGTTTCAAAATTAAGGAAATAAAAACTCAGCAACGGTAAAAGACAAAGACCTTATTTGGTGTAATGGGAAAATTAGATTTCCTAAAATAGATTCTCTAAGGCTAACGGTCATATTTCCATATGCTATATAAAGGACCAACATACAAGCTTCAAAGCATATCAATCAATCCTGAGCAAATCATCTTATGTGCAAAAGCTTTTAATAGCATTCTTTTATACGCTTTAGTGTGCATATATCTGCTCTGTAAGAGTGATTTATGAGATTGTTTATTCTGAGAAAAGTGACTCAAGATTGTGGGATCTTGAGTAAGGGGAATAGATTGCAAGTTGTAAGGAGGAGTGTGAATTCTTTGCATCTGTTAGTCAAGGTTGTATTGAGGTGCCAAGAACCCTTAAACTTGGATCATAGTGAAACACCCAGAGAGCTTCTGAGGACTGGACATAGGTCAAGTGGTTGGACCGAACCAGTATAATCTCTTGGTGTCATTTGGTGATATTTTCCTTAATCGTTATTATTGCTTTATTTTTATAAATTGTCATATTTTTCACATTCACCCAATTCACCCCTCCCTTCTTGGGTGATAAAGTCAGCACTAACAAGATCCACAGCATTAAAGGCAAAAATCAACGAACACATTTATTGCCAAACCTACTGTTCCATTGATCCGTGAGAGAAAACACACTTTGAAATATACGTACTTCAGTGTTTAGATAATCTCTCTTTTAATATTTCCTTCATTATTTTATGATTTTATGTGTATTTTGAGGGAAAATTCAACGGATGGAATGAAAATTCCCTAAATAAAGTTTATGAGGCTTAGAGGATGAAAGAAGGGGGAAAATAAGTTAAGACGAATTTTCCAACCCTCACAGGAATTTCTAACTAATAAAAAGAGGAGAATTAGTTAGAATTAAATAAGGAAAAATATTCAAAGGCCTCCAAAAAAAAGTGATTTAGATGAAGGAAATATTAGCCCGAGAATTATAAGGAATTATAAAATTATTTCTAGTTCACAAGAATATGGAGATAAATTTCTAAGATTTTCTATTTAGAATTTTATTGGTAAGAACCCAAATTTGAAGAAATTCTAGAAATAATAGTAAACGTTGGAAATAATACATGGGAAAAATTGGGAAGTAACCTTAAATTATTTGAAGTCTAATGATGGTCAGTTTGAAATTTTCAGGGTCAGTCGATATATCGGCTTTACCCAAAATTCATCTGACAGGTCACAATTTTATCCCATTTCATATTGCTTTCCACATGGCTAAAGGGCGTGAATCAAGGTTATCAAATCGAGATTTGAATCGTGAATCGGAAAGCCTATTTTTAAAATCGTGAATCAAAACGTATCGTGAATCGTAAGATTCATCATCAATTAGTATGAATGACATAAATGTAATTTTTATATAAAAAAAATATTAGAAGTTAAGGTTAAAAGTTTGTAGATTTTAGCAATTTAGCATTTAAAAAGACACATCATAAAGATAACATTTTAAAAGGAAAAGTAAGAACTAAAATTAAATAAAATATAGTTGTTGACATTTGTTTTTTTAAATAATTTTTTTTATATTTGATTAGGATAGGTATGAAACAAAATATAAAAAAAAAATATAATCTTTGATATTTGATAAGGGATTATATTTGATTGGGATTTTTTTCCTGAATTGATCTGAATATACAGGTAAGAGGGAATAAGGGAATATATGTTTTTAAAGAATATATGGGATATATAAAAATATATATTTTTATATTATATCTTATTGATATTAAAAAAGAATAGTAGGCAAAAGAAAACAATGAAAAAAAAGAAAGAAAGAAAGAAACAGATTGATTGCGTATTACTGTTACCATATGTGATAAAGGAAAAGGCTGATCGGTGATGGAATTCCCTGGTGGGAAACTGTTTTAAAAAAAAAATAAAAGCGGGTAAGATATAGGGTTTGCAGAACCGGGTCGCGCCCGGATCATTGCGCGACTCGTCTCTGAAAGTCAGGTCGAAGGATTCTGCAAAATCACAACAATCACGGCAGACTCGCGACGGCGTGAATGGCACGATCCAGTTACAATTCTTAGTAAATAAACGAAAATTCATGTATAGTTTTTCAGCGATTCATGCGATGACGATTTCGACTACACTGATCCAAACAAGCAAAAAAAAAGTGCAATGCGCAAACAATAGGAATAAAATTCAGATACTCACATCCTGAGAAGAGATCTTCAACCAGCTAGGTGGAGTTCTCTTGTAGGGAAGTGCCGAAGCTGAAATACCCTTACTGAAAACACATTCAGCGAAACAAACAAAAACGAAGCAAGGTCAATGCTTATTCACAACCAAAATTTAGAACAAATCGAAAGGCAGGGAAAGAAACAGACCCACGGCTGTGCATACGCCCCATATTGACGGCTTGAAATGAAGAGCGCTCCTTGAGGTTACCTTTAGCCTCTGCCTCTCCGTCTGAGCTTCAGCTTCAAAAGACGAACTAGCTGATGCAAGGGTTTTGAATGAGAAACGTATTAAAATATAGAACTATATGTTGGGCCTCTGCCCAATCCGGCCCAATTTGGTTTCCTGCAAAATATATTAAAATATATAATATGTATTAATATTAATAGTCAATCTCGTAAGTATTCTTCACCTATAGCACAACTATAGTTAAAAGGAACAAAAGTTAATAAAAATCTCAATTGCAAATTTATTATCCAGATGTAACTGAAATTTTGTTTAATAACTTAATTGTAACATATCTTTAGCAAGTGCAACACTTCTTTAATTTTTTTTCCCTCGAAACCCGCTTAATTTTTTTTTTTGCCCGAAAACAACACATCTTTAATAGTGGATATCATACAGTCATACATTTATTCACTACATACAAGACAAAAAACTTTCATGTATAGGTTAAGATATATTGTTTACAATTGAAGAAGAATTATACCGATTTAAGAACACAAGCCTTTAAATAATTTTTAGGTGATAAATTTTGGGTGGGAGATATTTTTAGTAATTTCCTCAATTTTTTTCCTACAAAGAACTAATTAGCGAGAATATAACAGAGAAATGATTTTATTAGTGAATAATGATAAGTTAGTGATTGGCTATTGTAATCTTCTATTTTTTTGGAATAGTTATTGTAATCTAGTACCATATTATATTGTTCAAAACACTCTAGTACCATATTGTCTTGAACAGTTGTCTTTATCAAGTTGGACTTTGGTATTGAGCCTGCTAAAGCATCCCATTATACATTGTAAAATGAACTTGAGTATTATTCAATAAGGCCCATGTCAGAATTGAAGACAACAAGTGTGTGAAATAGCACAGAATGACCATGTTTAAAACAAAAGAATGGATAAAATTGTCTTTCATGCAATAGACAATGCAGCTTAAATGTAAGGGAAATTTGCGTTTTGATCCCGAGGAAGGAAATTTACGATTAGACGGTCTTGTGAAATAGTGTATTTGTAAAAAATTCCCGTAGGACTCTTTTGCAATATATTACTGATGTCAAATTACCTATTGCCCTTAATAAAAAAAATCTCTCTCTGTTAATCAGTCTGACGATGTCTCTGTCTTTATCAGACCATCTCTGTCTCTATCTCTCTCTCTCTCTCTCTTCCCCCTTTTTGAAATTATAGTTGTTAATGGTAGCACATTCAGTTGTCAATGGCAACATATTAAATTGTCAATTGAAGCAAGTTGAGTTGTTAATAAAAACACACGTATTTTTAATGGCATTTAAAAAAAAGAGAGAGAATGATATGTATTTTCCATTCACAACTCAGTGTGCTCCCATTGACAATTATAACTTCAGAGAGAGAGAGTGTTAGAGTGACTAAGAGAGAGAGAGAAATAATATATTTTTTCTCTCTATCTAAAGTTATAGTTGTCAATGGTAACACATTAAGTTATTAATGGAAATACACTGAGTTGTCAATGACAGCACATTGAGTTGTCAATGGAAACATACGGAAAAAATAAAGAATGAGATGCACTTTCCGTTGACAACTCAATGTGCTGCCATTGACAATTCAGTCTATTTATATTGACAACTCAATGTACTACTATTAACAACTATAACCTCAGATAGAGAGAGAGAGAGAGAGACAAAGACATAGACAATATGACAAAGATAGAGATAGCGTCAGACTGACTGACGAAGAGAGAAAAATTATTTTTTTAGTAAGGGCAATAAGGTAATTTGACATCAGTAATATAGTGAACTTTTTGCAAATACGTGATTTTACGGGATTGTTTAATCGTAAATTCCCTTCTCCATGATCAAAACGCAATTTCCCCTAAATGTAAATTTCAATAGTTTGACTGTTAAAAAAAATTAAAAGAGTAATTGTAATTGTAAATTGGTTGTAAATTTCAGCACTTTTGTGAATTCTGAAATCACCATTGCATATAATTGAATATTTATTTATTTCCCAAAAAAGTTTCCTTAAATTACAATATTAGTTTTTCTCTCTGGTTTTTTTTTTTTTTTCTTTGGGTTAAGCTTTTGAGACATCGTAACATTCTCACATGTTCAACATGTTAGCAATTGGGACCTCACGCCATTGGGACAGTTACCTATCAATATAATTTTTTCTATTATTTAATATTTGTACAATATTAATTTAGTCTAATGCTGCCAAACATAATGTTTTAGGGTTTATATGAATACATTTTATCGAGCATGTGGTAGAGCGGTAGGGGCTCTTCCACCCTTAACCTTGGTCAGGAGTTCGATCCCTGGCCTTGGGTATGGAGCAGCGTTAAATCTCCTGGCCAGCTGTCCTTCCCATAGAGGAACCCACAAT
>JBAGKO010000011.1:4437727-4463616 GCA_037177275.1 Acacia concinna
AGATCTTGAGTGTGGGGGGTTGATTGCAAGTTGTAAGGGGGAGTGAGAATTCTTTGCAGCTGTCAGTCAAGGTTGTATTGAGGTGCCAAGAACCCTTAAACTTGGATCATAGTGAAACACCCAGAGAGCTTCTGGGGACTGGACGTAAGTCAAATAGTTGGACCGAACCAGTATAATCTCCTGGTGTCATTGGTGATATTTTCCTTAATCTTTGATTATTGCTTTAAATTTATAAATTGTCATATTTTCATACTCATCCAATTCACCCCTCCCCTCTTGGGTGATAAAGTTTGTACTAACACAAAGATCTTCATCATCCTAGATATTAATTCAGCCCTATGTTTTCCTTGTCCTCTACATTCAGAAATTTTACCCTCATATGCTACTTCCCAGAGATACAAAAGGATCTAGAGGAGGTAGTGGGGAAAGTTTGATGTTGAGATTTGTGACTCAACTTGGAAAGGTAGTTGATTTTGGCTTGGAAAGTTCGAGATCATTGAGTGAGCTGCCAGGGCATACGACGCTGCTGCTTTTCATTTTAGGGGCCATCATGCTATTCTCGATTTCCCCAACGACTATTACTCTCTTCATCCTCCCACTTCTTCACTACCCTTGCCTCTGCGTCAGCCTTTATACCTTTATACTTTTCCTCTTCCCCCTCCTTGAGAATTCCACCACCCGAAGCTAACGGTGCCATAGACTTTGAATACTTGGACACCAACTTGCTAGATGAACTCCTCTAACAACAAGTTTACACCCATCCTAATTCCCCAAGTGAACTTCCCCCTCTTGCTCAATTATTTTGTATTGCAGCTTGTCATCAATTTGTTTGTTTGTTTTTCATCTTCTTTTTCAATGTGTTGTCTGCAATAAGCTAATTCAGTGGTGATGACATAATTTTTGTGAACATTGTATCTATGGATCATGTTTAAACCCTTAACAACTATTGAGACTACAATATTGTTGTTGGTGCTAAAATCATGTGTTTATAAGCTATAAATGTTGGTATTAAGCTAAATTCCAAAGCTGGAAATTTTTGAAATTGTACTCTAGGTTATGATCGAAATATTATTGGACTAGAATATTCCTTAGTTGGCATTGGCATGAGTATAAAGCAATAAGATAGGAGGCATTTTGAATGATAAAACTTTATTGAAAAACTTGTATTCTTTCAATGCTCAAGGTATACAAGAAATTTAAGAGTTAACTGTAATACTTAGAGGACGTCTAGATTATGTAATTAAAGTATGTTGAATATATATATGGGAAAAAGATAAATAAATACTCTCTAAACATTAAAAACATTGAAAGATGACTCAATTTTGGTAAATGACAAATGAGGGGCTCTGATCAAAACTCAACAGAGAATGACTAAAAATAAGCAGATAATGACTGAAACTCAACAGAGAATTATTAAAACTGACTAATTTTCTACCCCTCATTTGTCATTTATCAAATTTGACTCATCTTTCAAGGTTTTTAATATTTATTTGTCTTTTTCCCTATATATATATATATATTAATATGCTTTTATAAACACATGAACAATTATCAAATGTAATTGTGATGGAGTTGATTCTTGTTTGAGCTAGTGCTATTGAAGACAAACTGTAGAAAGGGGTAGGTTTTATCATTTTTATAATCAATGAGTATGTAATTGTTGGTCCACTTTAGCCAAGTTTCTCTTTATTATCCTTGTTAAGTGCCTGAATGCATTGACAATAATTATTCTTTCATGATTGTTAACTAGAGGAAATTGTAAACAACAATCATTATCCTTTCATTATTGTCATGCCTTTCCAATCAAGCTTATAAGTA
Organism: Acacia concinna; assembly: GCA_037177275.1. Taxonomy (NCBI): domain Eukaryota; kingdom Viridiplantae; phylum Streptophyta; class Magnoliopsida; order Fabales; family Fabaceae; genus Acacia; species Acacia concinna. Next base: position 4,439,546 of record JBAGKO010000011.1, read on the forward strand.
ATTGATATGCTATTGTTGAACAATTTACGATTTGACTGTTGTTTTCGTGTGTAGGAGAGATTGCATTGTCTATGTTTTGATTTGGTTATTTCAATAGAGCCCAAATGTGACACTTGATCTGTTTTGGGTGCTTGCCATATCAAAGCCCCAATTTTAAACTTGAATTTTAATAAAACTTTGAAAGGCTGACATACTTGTTATTGAGACTCCAATATTTTTCTCACTTTCAGTTCACTAAAATTAGTAATGCTCATTTTTTACTTGTACATGTCACATTTTAATTGAACTTTGTTATTTGTTGTAGGATCAAGTTACATAATACATGAGGGATATTTTATGGTGGCTAGTCAACCATCCTAGAAATGCTAAAAGAGATTATGCCCTCAGTGTTTTGTTAGACCAAACTACCAAACATCAATTATTCACTCAATAGTTATTAGGGGTTTAAATTCCACATGTAAATGAATAGATGTTATCCTTTTTTGTAACGTTCAGAGTTACTTAATTTGCAAATCTATAGATTCTGTTACCATCTTTTATATGGATGTGCATATACATGGCTTTTGTTGACATCTTTTATATGGATGAAATAAGATATTTTGTCCAGTAAATGTGGTTAAATTATTATATTATTGACTTATTTCAAGAGTGAAATGAACAAAACACTATGACTTTAACCATGAAATTATAAATTAACAATAGTAGTATCTTATTACCAGATGAAATATAACTTTTTTGCATATTTTTTGAAGACAAGTTTCCAGTGGTTACTTGTAATATAATTTTGACAACACCAAATTATCGATTAACAACATTAGTATCATATTTCACAAAATTAGTATCCTAATTCACAATATCACTAAAAAAAACAACAGAATTCAAAGTACTTACAAGTCTTAGGTTACACTTTAAGTTTAACAACAGGAAATAACAAATTAACAATGTCAGTATCTTATTTCACATAATCAATATCCTAATTATCAACATCATATAAACAAACAAATTTTTTCTTGCTCTTTTGATGGACGAGTTCCATTGGTTAGTCATACTATAATTCTAACAACATGAATTTGGTAATTAATAACATCATTATTGTATTTCACATCATCATTCCCCTACTTCACAACATTAGTTAACAAAACAAATTTTCCTTACAGTATGTCACTGTCAAACACATCTTTTAGGTGGTACACTATAATTTTAACAACATTAAATTCATAATTAATAATATTAGTATCTTAATTCATATCATCAATAAAGGAAAAACATATATTGCGAATGTATCTTTAGAAAATAAGTTTCCCAATTACATTCACCTTTACCCAACAATCTAAAACCTAAAAATCTATGAGTGCCTTCAAATCTCCAAGTGTTGTCCCCTCTTTTATACCTTTAACCTTCATGGTACCTCCATTATATTGAATTTTACCTTCGTTATTACATATTCCTACCTACAAAAAAAGGTCAACTCATCACAATGTTAATTCACTAAGTTTGTAGGACAATATTCATTAACAAAGTCACTTCCTATATCATCACTTTGCATATAATATTCACAACAACACAACCTATTTTCACACCTCCCTTTTCACAATTAACAAAACCCTACCCTATGTATGTGCTGCTAACAATAGAACATGTTTTTAATATTCATCTTATGTGTTAACAACTTCCCCCAGCCATAATATTCCTCAATGACTTTATACCCAAAAAATTTATACCTCAACCGCAAAAGAATGAGACATTGACCCATCAAGGTTGAAGGATTAGAGAAAATAAGATTTCACTCAATAAGGATACCAAAAACAATACCCACATACATAAATCACTACTTTCCTTTGTTGTCTCTATTTTTGCTTCTCGCTATTAGTTTTTTTCCCAACCACACGTGAGGGTTAGCTTCTCTTCTTATAGGTAATGGAAATTTAATGAAGATTTGAGGGAAGAATAGTGGTTGGAAGATGGCATTGAGAGATAGAGAAGAAAGGATTTGGGAGAATGAGAGAGGGAAGGAGAGGAATTGAGAGATGGAATCTTTTAACATGAGAGGAGTTGTGGTAAACTGGCGATAGAGCTCAAGAGTGGAAAGAAGAGAGAGAAATGAATAGAGAAGGAATATGAGAGAAAAAGTTAAAAGGTTCTAGTTCTGCCACATAACTCAGGGCATTTGGGTCATTTGGGGAGATTCAAAAACTCCAAGTTCCTCCATCCATTCTGATTTGGAATTTCTCATATTGGTAGCACTAATTTATCCTTTTTATATTTAAATGGTATTTTTTTTTGGGATTGTCCTATCTTTCTTTCTTTCTTGTCCTTAATCCTTTTTTTAACAAATAATTTAACTATTTTCATAATTATCCCAATAACACATTTATAATATATAAAAGATTTACATTTATTAAATAATAAAATATATTAAATACTTCTATTTAATCCCAACAATCCTTCTCAAATATTCTCTTTTCTTTTCTAAAAAAATATAATTTGAGATTATTATTATAAAATTAAATCCATTTAGGATAATTCCTTTATACTCAAATAATTATATAAAATTTTTCATTTGTCATGAAATAATCTCATTAAACTCAACTCATTGTTAATGTGTGTGTGCTCATAATTTTCAAAATCTTCTACTATTTTTCCTTAATTATATATCTCACATAAACAGTCTACATTTCAAATTATTTATAAATCATGCTTAACCACAGAAATAAAAATTGGGTTGTTACATTGGCCATCACCACTATTCATGTGCACATTACGTTGCCTACATTAACAACACATTTTTTACTTCACATACCAGTAATCTCAAGTACAAAACTTTCGCCCCATATTGATACGCCCCCTACTTTTAATGCATAAAATGAGTATATAATAGCAAAAGAAAAGGCACACATTTAAAATCATTCTTAAACACTCTTAAACCACAATTAAAATCTTTAAATACGATATACAATTGTCTTTAATAGGTTATACACATATATTAATAACTATCGCTGTATCTATTAACAAGTCATTTTTCCTCCACATCTCATGTGTTGGAACTTTAAAATTTCACCCTAATCTTCATCTCTTACCCCTTGTAATGCAGAAACACAGTATACACAGCCTAAAAATAGAGCATAATCAACCATAAAACAGAGATCACCAAGTAGACCCTAACCAAACATCATGAAACCACAACCAACATAGGCAACAAACAAACCATCGAACAAAAAATTTGCCACATTTTCCCATCTTTAGGGAAGAGACAACATTTAGATTCTTTTCATATTGGGAACACAAAAAATCAATCAAATGAAATGAAAAAATAAAGATAATAGGTGCAATCGCATGACTCCATACCTTGCCATTGCTCCATACCGTCTTGTTTACTCTTCTGTCATTCCCCACCTTCCTTCGCCTTCAATTCGAACACTTCTATTATTCCCCACATCTATTTCCTTAGTCCATTTGTTGATTGAAGTTCTTTTTTAATCTATAAGGGCATACAGGTTAATTTACAATTGGAATAAATGACAATAAAACCTCCAGAGCTCTTAATCTACTTTATTGATTTTACATGACCTTTTAGACATATTTTTTTTCTTATTTAAGAGCTTAGTGCAATTCTCACTGACATGAAACATTGCTCCACAGTAACTAATTTTACTTTTGAATGAGTACGTACGAAATTTATGGGGCCATGTATGGCTTTTTGGCGGGTTGGCAAATGTTTGTTACAGAAGTCGTCGAATCCAAAATTTAAGCTCTTGAAAGCTTCCGGACATCTATGCATGCGGCGAAGTGTCCTCCTCTCCATGTCTGCCTCATAAGACCCCATTTTCACCAGCCTCCTTTTCTTTTGCGATCAAACTTTCTTCAACCTCCATGATCGAGAAAATCGCAGCGGTTGTCTGATTGCGTATTTTGTATGGATTTGATTATTTACAAGTCCTCTTTTTCGGTTTCATTCCTCATCCTCGTCGTCCAGGCTTTTAATTTAATGGGTTGAAAGTGTTTGATTGCATTCCCAAGAGTAACGATGTTGCAAAGGGCGGCAAGCAACGCATATTCATGGTGGTGGGCGAGCCACGTGCGGACAAAGCAGTCGAAATGGCTCGAACAAAGCCTCCAAGGCACGTTGGATAAATATCTGCAGATTTCTTTTGTTTTTTTTTTTTAATTTTTTGCCCCCCTTTGTCTTCCACCACGACTAATCTATTTGATTCTCCTGTCTTATTATTTCGTTACAAATTTCAGTCGATTTTAGAATTTACCCTCATTCACATTGTCTCTTGATTTCCTCCGGTAATTTTCATTTGCATCTTACGAATCTTATCCATCAGCTTCTTATAACAATTTGTCTGTGTTGTTATTAGCTCTCTCAACAATATAATTAAGTATTGATGGAGATGATGCTTGGGAAAGTATAATTGATAGATATTAAAAGAAAATATAATAGCATACATTGTTGCATTAATCAACTTCTTTGGGTTCATTGGCCCTTCTCTTTCTCATCGCTAATGTATTGATGGTCTCTGAGAAAAGAATTAATGCTCAAGAACTAATAACAGATATGGAGGAGAAGGTCACAGAAACCCTTCAAATCCTTGAAGATGAAGGGGATTCGTTTGCCCAACGGGCAGAAATGTACTACCAAAAAAGGCCTGAACTTGTAAGTTTCGTGGAAGAGACTTTCAGGGCATATAGAGCACTAGCAGAGAGATATGATCATTTATCAAGAGAATTCCAAAGTGCCAACCGCACAATTGCTAGCGTTTTCCCAGACCAAGTTCAGTATTCAGTGGATGAAGATTATGAAGGTAGCCCAGAAACCCTAGCACCTAAATCTGGTGGTCCTGAAGCTCCTAGAAGTCAAAAGAAAGATTTTAGAAGCCATTCCATGTTACTGTCAAGGAGGGGGCCACCCAAAAAGACTGCTAGCTCAGCTAAAGCTGCGACAGCTTCACGTTCCGCGCTGACCATGGGTGAAGCGCTTGGAGAAATTGACAAGCTGCAGAAAGAAATTTTGGGGCTACAAACTGAGAAAGAGTTTGTGAGAGGCTTGTATGAACGTGGCTATGATAAGTATTGGGAAATTGAGGACCAGATCACAGAAATACAAAAGAGAGTTTGTAGCCTGCAGGATGAGTTTGGCGTTGGTACGGTCATCGAAGATAAAGAAGCGCGGACCTTAATGGCAGCCACAGCTCTGAAATCATGCCATGAGACTTTGGTTAAGTTGCAAGAGGTTCAAGAAAAAGCATCTGAGGATGCTAAAGTAGAATACCAAAAAGTTAAGGAAGCTCATGATGAGTTTGAGATCCTTAGAGATCAATTTCTTTCTAAACATGGGAGTTGCCTAGACTCAGAAGGTCATGGGGATAAATCTGAGAGCAGCAGATCAGAAAAGAAGAGCATAGATGAAGATAGGGAACGCTTAGAAAGGGAGAAAATTAAGGAACAACTAGAATTAGATTCAGGAAAAACTCTTACTGTAACAGAAATGGCAGAAAGAATTGATGACCTTGTGAATAAGGTTGTTGGCCTGGAGACTGCAGTTTCTTCTCAGACTGCTTTGGTAAAGAGACTGAGATCAGAGACGGGTGAACTTCAGAAAAATATAAGGAGATTGCAAGAGGACAAGGAAATACTGATGGAAGATTCAGCCAAAATGAAAAAGAAGTTAAAAGAACTGGAGGAGGAGTTATATAAAGTCAAAAATTTCCAACAAAACGTGGAACACCAAAACAGGAACCTCCAAAAACACTTTACTGAAGCTAGCTGTAATCTCGAGCATCTCTCTGAAAGACTGCAAGATGTGAAGCAAGATGAGGAAGTTGAGAACTTGGTGCTCTACAAGGACACAAAAAGCACTCACGAAGGCAGACTAAAAAAGGTGTCTGCCGAACACAATGATCATTTTTCTGTTGATAAATCAGAAATCGTGAAGGGTTTGAAGACTATAAAGGAGAAGGAAGATGATGCTGCTGATCTTGGCTACGACATAAATGAAGAGAACAAGTTCAAATTGAACGAAAATGTTAACCTTTTGCGTGAAAGAATGCTGCAGGATAAGTGTGATTTATCTGACACAGTAAGTAACATTGACATTGAATCGCATGATGCTGGGATTACTGAAGGAGAAGATCAACCTAACTGGAGACAGATGTTCATAGATGGGCTAGATGATAGAGAGAAGATACTGTTGGAGGAATATACATTGGTTTTAAGGAACTATGGAGATGTAAGAATGCGGCTAAATGAGTTGGAGAAGAAAAATAAGGACGGTATTTTTGAGTTGTCACATCAAATAAGGGAATTGAAGAATTCCCTTGTCATGAAGGATACAGAGATAAACTTTTTACGTCAGAAGTTGGCCATTCCAGAAGTGAATCCAGATGAAACTCCGTTAACTGCAATGACACAATATACATATATAACTCAAGGAGGCAAAGAACAAGAAGCTAAGTTGCAGAACTCAGAAATTTCAACCATCAAGAAGCAAGGAGGAAATGTGGAGAAAAACCAGGATGCCGACAAGTCTCACGCCCCTTTACCCTTGGAACAGAAGCTGCGTTCAGATATTGACGATCTGCTGGAGGAGAATCTAGATTTCTGGTTGAGGTTTAGCACTTCAGTTCATCAGATTCAGAAATTCCAAAACTCCATTGAGGACTTACAGGCAGAGTTGTCAGCAGTAAGGTATAACAGCAGGGCAGAGGGCAGTTCAAAGCAGTCCATACATTCTGAAGTTCGGCCTATATTCAGACACCTGAGAGAGATAAGAACTGAGTTATCACTGTGGTTGGAACATAATGCGATTTTGCAGGACGAATTGCACGGTAGAGATTCATCCTTGAGCAACATCCACGACGAAATATCAAAAGCATTCGATGGAGGTTTAAGCGAGTATCAGGCGGCCAAGTTACAAGGTGAGATTATCAATATGAAACAGGAGAACAACAAGATTGCTAGTGAGCTGCAAATAGGTCTGGGTTTTGTCAGGGGACTGAAGAATGAAGTTGAGAAGGCGCTAACAGAATTGGACAGAGCGTATGGGATTAACAATAACCCACCCTCGAAACACTCGGCAAGCCGCATGCGGATACCTTTGAGATCTTTCTTATTTGGAGTCAAGTTAAAAAGGCAAAAGCAGTCAAAGCAATCCCTCTTCGCGTGTGTGAACCCAATACATAATCAAATCAGTAATGATGTAGCAGCAGCGAATAATTCCCAGATATAGACCAGCTCCCATCTCCTTTATTTGGAATTTGCTTGTGATAACGGATGGTGGAAAAGATTAGTTGTTCTTTTTCTACTTTGAAAGTCTCCTGCCACGAGATCTCATGTCTTTTGTGCAAATTGAGATTTGGTTGGGATGTATTTGCTTCTTCTTCAATGTTGCCATTTTTTTTTTCTTGGGTTGCTCTTATTTTAATACACTGCTGTATTTTATATAATTTAAACTCAATACTATCTAGAATTATAGTTCTTCTTCTTTTTATGTTTTAGAATGTTGCCAATTTTATTTTTCTTGGGTTGCTCTTATTTTAATACACTGCTGTATTTTATATACTTTAAACTCAATACTATCTAGAATTATAGATAATTCAGTGTATATCTACAGTAGTTTTGAGATTGAAGTGCAATATTGTCTGCCAGAATTTTCTTAAAATGGAGCTCATAGGCTCAGGCAGGCACTAACGGCCTGAAGTTACAACGACGGGATCGAACCCGTGACCTTCTCCCACTTAGGAGATACCATTACCACTAGGCTACAAGGCCTTTGGTTCTGCCAGAATTTTCTAGGCCATTAAGAACAAAAAGAATTTGAGGAAAATAAGATTTAGATATTCCAGCGGTCCAAAATGTATAATCTAATTTAAAATGCTTGTAATTTACACTACAGTCGTACATTTTCAATTGGAGATAGTATTTTGCAATGAAAATGTTGAGGCTTTTGATATTTAAAACAACAAGTAATTAACATATTACTAATAATAATAATTTTTTATTAATGAGTACTGAATAGAAAGGGATCAAAATAACTAGGGCGTGTGGTAGAACGGTAGGGGCTCTTCCACCCTTAACCTTGGTCAGGACTTTGATCCCTGGCCTTGGGTATGGAGCAACGTTAAATCTCCTCGCCAGTTGTCCTTCCTATAGTGGAACCTACAATGAGCGGAGGATTAGTCATTGGCCTGCCGGGCTAGGGGATACCTTGCGAAAGGAAAAAAAAAAACAAAAAGAAAGGGATCAAAATATCTTTCCCACTCAAATATACTCAGCCGCGTTTCATAAAGTCAAAGGAGTTATTTTATGATTTACCAGCGGGGACTTTGACCAAATTAGTCTAGGCTTGTGCCCTCCAAGTCGCATGACGTGTAAATCGAAAGAACTTTGCGCAAGTTTCATGTTTATATTTATGTGATCAGAGTTTGATCTTTGATATTCATTTTAACTTGTTCTTTGGGCTTTCCACCAACATGAGGTGGTTAGAATGCAGCATATAATACTCATGAATTGAAAACCCAAAATTAGAGACCAGTGAAAACCCAAAATTGCTTTCCTAAAATGGGAGGATCAAAAGATCAAATCACAATGCATATTGGCGGTCGTCACTTTGTCTGGCTCTTTTCCCTGTTATCTTGATCAGAATAATTCATTCCAACGTGGCCATAGAACGAGCTAAGCGAATTTTAAGGCTACTCTGGAAAAAAAACATCTTTAATTGGTTTAAAAGACATCCCAAGCTTAATTGAACAAAAGGGGAATCGAGAACAAAAGGCCCGATCGGAGTTTTTAACTCATTTCATTCATTAAATTGGAATAAGATGTGCACAAGGATAAAACATGATATGATTATGTCAGTACAAGAATATACATAAGCTTCATCCACTTGTTTTGCCAATATAATTATTCATAACTCTTTCAACCTGTGTTTGTCTACTCCAGAGTACCTATCATTTAGTACCCTTACAGGCAACCCTAATTAAGAAGAGGTCTAACCTATCACGATATGATAGAATTGGAAAAATATATGAAGAGCCAGGTCCAAAAATTATTTCATTTTCTCAAAAAAAAACCCGTTTTGGCCTTTATCATCAGTATCCTAAAACTCCTTAAACTACTTTTTGGTAATCTTGAATTCAATGCAAGGATACCACATTTGTGCCAAACCGACAAACAATCAGAAAAATCACCAGACATCTCTAAGGTATCGTCCATCCGTTTGGAGTTTTTTCACTACCGCCTCTGCCTTGGATGAGCCCACATTTTCCTGAAATTTTACAAGACACCACAACCAGAAATACATTAGTTGAAGCAGTCAACAGTGTACATTATCATAAATTTAGTGCCTTTCCAAAAAGTTTAAGCAAAACCAATCAAGATGGTTGGGACCTAGAAAATACTAGTCATAAAATAAATGCAGAGAGCACAAGTATGTTGAAATGAATCAACATGCATCACACAAACAGAACTGGTAGAAGAATATTTTATTTATCCGTATTTTAAACACCAACGCCCGACATTTATGGGATGATATTAATAATCTTTGTAACAGAAGAACAGTGCATGGCTCGCATTGACAAGCAAATTCATTAAAAGTACTCGTGTGGAAGTTTGATTTCTACTATATTGCAGCTTAAATATTGCATTGGGTAATCAAAACGAGAATTTGAAGCATGGGCATTTTGGCTCACAGCCCCATCAGTAGCTATGCTCTTAGAACTAGCCTATATATGGAACAGTCCTAACCGACCCTACATATTTCAAAACATCAATTTTATAAGAGAATTCAAAAGCTTCATTTTCTCACAAGAGTTGGTATGACCATATGAAAATCAATACACCTTGTGATCATAATATGGAATAAGATAACATTTCTATGTCTGTTCAAGAATTAGGGTCAGAGAAATGTGATGATGAAAAGAGAATCTGCACCTGCTGCTGGACAATGGTATGTAGAGTCCTATGAACATCTCTGGCCATACCCTTAGCATCACCACAGACATAAAGATAACCTCCCTGAGAAATCAGACTCCACAAATCTGCTGCCTGCACGTGAAAAAATCATGAAATATATTCTTATCAGTGGCATTTGTTCCCTGCTGGGATTCTATTTGAACTTACTTTATCCATCATCTTGTGTTGGACATATTCCTTGTCAGGTCCCTCCCTAGAAAATGCAACAATCAACTCTGATAGAGCACCTTGTTCCACAAAATTCTTCAGTTCGTCTTCATAAATAAAATCCTATGGACAAATATTAACAAGTTACACATCCTTCTATAACTCCACTGGAATTGAGGGTACATCAACAATTAACTTACCATTCGACGATTCCTACACCCAAAAAAGAGTAATGCAGGACCAAGTTGGACACCATCTTCTTTGAGAGCTAATCTTTCCTGGATAAAAAAGAGATAAAGGGTGAATCAAGAATTAGTACAAGTCTATAATTAGGATAATAGAGTGAACCAAGGAATTGAACAAGTGTCAAGCTAATTGTGCCCTGGTGTAAGTTGAAGCCCAGTGGCAAAAGACAGAACAAAAATCCTTGAATTTTCAGTGATTCAACTGCATTATGTAGTTTAGGAATTGTGGTTTGACTAATACCATGTCTACTTAGCCCCAGACAAACAAAGGGTTCAACTGATGTTTTGGAAATTGACATTTTTCTAGTTACAAATTTAGAATTAGGATTTTACAAAGATATGATTAGCTACATTTATTAAAAAACTACCACAAAATCAGGATTTCTAATCAAGATAGAATCAGGAGTAAGTATTTTATATTGTGGTCAGACATTTTTTTTTAATGAAATGTCCCGACATCTTTCAATTACTGATCAAATTCTCATTTGTCTCTCCTATCTTTCACTTTCCATCTGTTCCATTCCCACTTTCTCCAAATTTCTCTAATTTATTTCATAATTTTCAATGCTTTCCATTAATTTAGAGAACTGTGAAAATCCATAATACATTCATTCATACCTGTAAAAAGCCCCTAAATGGTGCCAGGCCAGTACCAGGTCCAACCATTATTATAGGAATTGAATGATCAGTTGGTAACTTGAAATTTGATGGTCTTATAAATATAGGAGCCCAACTACAGGCAGAACTTTTCTCCACGGGAATAGCATTCTGAGAATGAAATAGCATGATCCAGCGTTGCACAAAGCAGGAAAAAGAATCAGAAGAAGATAAAAACAAAAAGATCTGAGAAGTTTAGACGGGTATATATAACTGCAGGACACCATCCCTAACAAACTACTACCTTCATCCAGGTTGAGCACACTCCTTTGTGGATTCTGCCTGTGGGAGTTGGACCATAAACCAAGGCACAAGTTACATGTACCCTTCGTGGAGCAAACCTAGAGAATATATACAATGCAATGCAGAATTGAGTGGCAAATTATCTTATAAAGTTTATTTCAGATATTTAAGGTAGGTTAAGACACTGACCTAGGAGATGATGAAATTGAATAATAACGAGGCTGTAGCCGAGGGGCTACTGCTGCAAAGAACACACCTAGGGAAGGTTTTGCTGAAGGAAACTCAGCCATTACCTCAAGGAGACTTCTTTGACTTCCAACAACCCATTTAGAGTACTCATCCTGGAAAGTGAAAGACCGATATTCATCCCAGAAAGAAGTGGGGATCAAACTTAAAAGCAAGATACAAACAAGTATTAAAAATTTCTCACCTTTCCCTGAGGAGATGATAGGAACTTTAATTTCTCCGCTTCACTGGGTTCAGATGCATGAGCAGATAAAGCAACTAGAGCAGCCTGAGAGAGCAACATAACACATATAACTGTCCACTCTTAGAAAATCTATGAAGTTGGACAGGTCCTCAATAAAACACTGTTAAAAAGACAAATAAAACAATGGAGCACTTGAATGATCATATTTAACCTTTCGGGGAGGATTCAAGAGATCGATATAATGTGCCAATGCAGTGCGTAGTGTACAAGGGCCAGGGAAAGGAGGTGGCAGAGAACCTCCCAAGGGAGTACCGTCCTCATTATCAGTGTGAAGAGAAAACAACAAATCTAAATCTTTATCCAACAACCTCCCAGCTTCTTCAACAGTCTCACCAGAGTTTTCAGCATAAACACCAACATGATCGCCAGTTTCATATCTGGGAAGATTAGATAAAAGTCATCAAACTGGGAACTTTATTTCTGCCATAAGCTAGGGACTGGATATGTTACATGTTACGTTCCATCTAACAGTAGCACTGAGCACAACAGCAAACAATTATCAATCACTTTACAATTCTTTAAAAGACCACCCAGGATATTACATGATTGCACGCTTAAAATACTACTAGGAGCTTCACACACTTCAAATCTGAGATCTCTTCACAGATCAATACTTTAAGTAATTTCTTCAAGAAGACACACTCCTCAAAGTTACTTTAATGCTTCAAAATATAATACATAATTCACAAAGATCCACCATCCCCCCTCCCACCTCAAGAACTTTCTTCAATGTTAACATTAGTTTCTGCTAAAAACCTTGTTTCTTTATTGAGATGTCAATCTTGCATCTTAAGACAATGTCACTTGGCATCCTACTAGTGTCAATTCACAATAATAATTTGAAGGAAATTTACAGGTAAATTTAATTTCTAAATATAATTTTCAATAAAAATAATTAAAAAAATCACAAAAACAATCACTATTATTATCAGCCCATGATTTTGTCATTCATCAGTAAATATGAGGTCTGACTTACAATATTCCAGTCCCCGATACATCAAACTCCAAATGTATGCAAGAGCGGTCAGACTCAGGTTTGTGAAGCTCTTTTTGAACAGCAACATTGGCCCTTCAAAAAGAGAAAATAAAATTTGCTGTGGCCTGCTCTAACGTAGAATAACAATAACAGTCATAAATTGAACATGCAAAACTTCGTGCACCTGCAAGGATGGTGAATATCAAACACAGCATTCCCGTTTGCCATGTTCATATGATTATTATAGCATGATGTAACAGTGGGATCATGAATCACTACTCGATATTCCAGTATAGTGGCCGTATAAGGTGTAGAGACATTATTCACATCATCCTCATCTAGGAGCAATTTATCTAACTCAGGCCAGACCGATTCCTTCCTGCAAAAGAAAGGACAATTCACAAAATTTAAAATGCAAGAAGCAATTGCGACACTTCATCCATTTTCCCTTTATTTATTTATTTATTTATTGTTTGGTGACAAGAAGACAACAATACATGAGTAGCAGAAGCAGTAGGGTTACACTTACCAAGCTGCAAAATCATCTTCAATAGATTGATCATCATCACCTAGTCCAAGAGAAACAAGTCGTTTTGCACCTGGGGCAAACACAAATCTACACGTAAGGAGATTTCAACAATACTATAACTTCATTAAACCTTATATAAAAAGAATCAGCCCTTGGCTCTTGCTAAGCAACGGAAAAAGGAAGTTACTTGATAGATTTGATTCCAATTGCACTGCATGAATCCAATGGGAAAAGTTATACTGAATAAATAAAAACATTTGGCTGATAAATTACATACCTTGTTCACTAAGTTCTTCATCAATGACCTTAGCTATCTGTTTCAGAATAATTCTATTAGATAACAATAAATGATCCCAGCTAAGAAAAATAAAAACATCCAAGTTTTACCTTGTTAAAATGTTCATATTGCCTATTACCAAGGCCAAAAACACCATATGTGAGATGTTCAAGCCATGTTCCCCGCTCATCTTTTCCCTTTAAATCAAGAACAAATTATCAGAACCTTCCACATAAGGCACATGAAACCAAAAAAAATGATTTACTTAAGGTTTTGATAGATATAACTGAACCTCAGTAAACCATTTGTAAAATCGTGCAGCATTGTCAGTAGGCTCTCCATCTCCATAACTGTAATGCAAGGTCCAAATATCAAATGAACCGTACATTTCAAAAAGCCATTCATTTCACCATTTTTATGAAAATAAATCTTACGTAGCCAACATGAAAAATGCAAGGGTCTCTTTCTTAAGTTTTTCCCCATATAGATCATCATCCGCCGCATAGTCATCCTAATTCAAATTAAATACACCAGAGGCCTTAATTCAAACCAATAGTTTAAGGCAGCAACTTCTAAGGAAAGCAAACACCATGCAAAAAGTCTTTAAGTGAATCAAGGAAAAAACATGTGGTCCATAAATCAATGACTACAACGGTAGTGTGCAGAATTTCATCCTGATCCAACTTACCAGGTCAACAACTTTGACCAAAGCTTTTTCATACCTTGCCTTAATCTCCTCTGCCAAAGCCTGTTAAAAGGACATACAATAAACAAAAACATGGTAGTTAAACAAGATTGGCAGTAGACTAGTAAACAAAAACATGGCGGCCCATAAATCAATGACCACAATGGTAGTAAAAAAATCATTTGACTGCAGCATATGCTACAGTCAAACATTTGAACAAGGAATAATCTACAATAATTTTCTAGCTAACATTAGCTCTGCAGTCAAACAATTTTTGAAACAAATTATTGTATTGTTTAATTTTCCTATTGCTATGATCAGCATCCTTACTACTTGGTGCTTTTACTTGGTGTTTCAAGTAAACAGAGCATCGGCAACATAACTTATCACCTATGATATCAAACGTGATACAATATTGCTTGTCATAAAGTAATTTGATTCGGCTTCATTATATATATATATATATATATATGTATGTATGTATATCATAGATTAAGGTTAAACGTAGGACACTGGGAGAGAGGCATTAAATTAACACACTGTTACCTTCAGCAGCTTAAATTTCATAGGCCTCAAAACCATCATATCAAAGTACCAAGGAATAAGTTACAAAAGCTAAAATCAGACATCAACCTTTATAACTCACACTTCGTGGTTGAAAAAAAGAATTAATCAAATTCTCAGACAGGAATATACTTGCTCCCACCTCGATCTCAATCAAGAATCAGTATCCTATTCCTGACAAGTGTGGAGGAAGTAACCAAGCATATGATTTACTTAAATGAGGATGAATCAACATAAGCGAGTGCTAAAATTACGATAAATGACAAACACCCAGCCTCTAGAAAAAATTGTTAAACATAATCTCGACACGACACCGTAAAAGGCCGTAATCGAATGAAGAAGAGCAACCGTACCTTTGCAAAGCCCTCAGCAGTACCAGTCTGAGTACCAAAAAACACAGTAACTTTAGTCTTCCCGGAGCTAACGTCAACATCTTCCTCTTCATCCTTCACCGAGGACAAACTCGGAACCGGCACCGGCTTCACCTCCTTGCTCCGATCCGAAGATTTTATCCAAACAAATGCCAGCCCAATTACAAGAGCCACCGAGGTGGCAACAATGCCAACCAATGAATACGAAACCGAGTCACCCAGCGAAATGCCCAGCAGGGATTCAAGTGTGCGCACCAAATCCATCGTAATCGGAGAGGATCAAATCAAGTCAAACCCGGATTGAACTTCTCGCCAAATAGAAAATTCTGGATTTCTGTTTTGATAGAACTGGTAGTTGATCCGGCCACACTCCACGCTCCTTCTCTCTCACGGTGAGAGTGAGAGAGGTCGAATAAGCCCTAGAAGGTGGTGGAGGAGCTTGAAGGCGGGTGGAGAAGAGAAAGAGGACCCACCAAAGAGAAGCTGACCAGAGATTTTGGAGCACTTTATAGGACTCGGATTCGGGTGGAGGAGAGGTCAGAGCTTCCCCCTTGTACTTGCAAGCAATGATGTTGCGATTTCCGACATTTGCCACAAGCTGAGGCTTCGGGTCATTGACAATAAAAAAGCAAAGAAAGGTTTTGACAATTATAATTACCTTTCAATCAAAAGTTGAGACTTTCAAAGTTCATTTGCTGATTGTCCTGGTGGGCAATTTAAACCATAACGTTGTTGGGCACCTTTCAATCAAAAGTTGGCTTTGTGTTCCAACAGAAAAAGAAGCTTAGGGTGTGTTTGGAATAATGATAGGATAACGGACTTATAGATAAGTCAGATTAGATATAAGTCATATTGTATATGTTTGGATTGAAGGTAGAATAAGTAACTTATAAGTTACTTATTTAAAAGTAAAATGTGTTTGGTTGATATATTAAAAAGTAACTTATTGTGGTAAATGATTGAAATGGACATGAATATTAGTGAATATATTATATAATTATATATATTGAAAATTTAAAAATTATATTAGAAAAAAGAAAAATTAATTTTAACAAAATTTAAAAATAGAAGTTAAAAAGATATAATTAATAACAATATTAAATGATTAAAAATGTATATAAATTAAAAAGCAAAGAAATGCAAAATTTCTTATAAAATAACATTACATTACTAATAAGATCACATAGACCATATAATTCAGCCTCTAATTCTATTACGAACATAATTCATTTGGATCTTATAATTACAACCTCCGCTTCTAATTATAAGACATAGTTGACTTTTTTTGCTTCTTTAATCTCTCTAAAAAAATCAACCGGGTCTTATAATTAAGACTGAAGAGAGTCTAATTACATGCAAATATATTGTGATATTTATAACACCTCCAATCTTAATTATAAGACCTAGTTGACTTTTTTCGCTTCCTTTATCTGTCCAAAAAAAATCAACTGGGTCTTATAATTAGGACTAGAGAGAGTCTTATTACATGTAAATATATTGTGATATTTATAATACTTCCGATCTTAATTATAAGACCTAGTTGACTTTTTTCGCTTTCTTAATCTCGTCCCAAAAAACCAACTGGATCTTATAATTAGCATCATAAGGCATAAGTTACAACATAAAAACTTAAAAAAAATAAAAAAAAGAAGAAGTAAAAAGATCAATAGGAAATAAGCAAAAAATCTTTGCCATAAATCGTCCTATATCCCCCTACTTTCGTCCTAAATAAGATAGTTTTTCTAAATAAGTCCAATCTACCTACTTTCTTTCCAAACATATAAATATTATAAATTCTATCAAATGATCGTTTTGCCATAAATCGTCCTATATCCCCCTCAAATCCGATTTTCAAACACAGTGATAATTAAATAGCCGTTATACGTACACATGGCTGTTCATATAAATTCGCACCTTTGTTAAATTCTCTTTTTTAGGTTCGATCAATGGTTTGAATTTGTTAAATTCTCCTCTTTTTAGATTCGATCAATGATTTGACTTGATGATGTTGATTGAGCATGGAAATTTGAAAAGAAGGGACGTGCAGGCGGAGCTCATGCTTTGAAATTTGAACAAATATTTTTGTGATTAAGTCAACAATTTACAATTCACCTCTCATGCATGCATGACCACACACACACAGAGCTCATGCACATTGTGATAAAAGCAGGAAAGGCTAACAATTAGAACTGATGGTTCAGGCAACTCTTCGCGAATAAGCAATCATCAAATTTCACAAACCAACAGAAGTCCCTTGATAATTAAGTAACAATTTACAGCCTGAACCAATCATCGGCTCATAAATGGAAACTACTTGACTGAATGATCTTCAGTTAGGTATACATATATAGATATATAAGAATAATAATAAATTACCGATTCTTACTCCTCCTGTGGTCGAGGAAAATCCAGGTTGCCACCTGACTTGGCAAATAGAAGACAGGGAAACCCAGCTCAATTACTGCTATTACTATACTATTCTCCATCATATGCACACTACTGCCGCTACCACCTGCTTACTTCACAGCTCCATCTTCAATTGATTTGACTGCAGAGACGCTGCATCGCAATTTCATCAAATTTTATTTCAGTTTCACATCTTCCTTTTCCAAACTATTCTTACATGTTTCGTTATAATGAGTACCTCTCTGTAAGTTAATATTTGGCGTTTGCATATTTATTGCAGTCCAGTAAATTATACCTTCCACTTACTTAACAGAGGAAAGTCCAGCTTATTATTTATTTATATCACCACATCCAATCAGTTTATCAACGCACTTCTAAGGTTCCTCTTTGATTTCAGCAAAGAGAACATGAATTCAAGCCCAACTAAAGAGGGTTGTATACCTGAATTTGCCAACGAGTCGTGGCTCAAGAGGGAGTTTTCTGGGGTCATGAAATTACGGTTCTCTTCCTCCGTCCCCCAAACTGGTTGGTTAAATGCATCGAATTGCCACTGTTGTTGATATTGCTGTCTGTTTCCATTAACTGCAACTTCCTGCCACACTGGGGGTGTAACCATGTCCAGAAAGTTGCAGTCCACTCGAGACGCACCCTACAAATAGCAGTGTAGAATATAAAAAACACTCATTATTCTCAACTCCGCATACGAATCCCTGCGCTTGAATTAAAGATTGAGGCGCAGGGACTTGAATAAAAAACTGCCAGTGCATTTGAAATCAGGATAGATTTAGGCAACCAATTGTATGTGTTTATCTGCCCTGCTTGTTTTTACTACTCATGAACTGGCATGACATCTGCCAGAATGTCTTGACTGACTACAAACAATACCCTTCACAGTCCTTATGTTCATATTCACTATTTCAGTATCTGGACAAGGATATATAAAATAGATAGAAAGATCCATTCAAAGAGGGAAACAATAACACTTTTGCTGGTCACTGACTACTGAATGCACAAAGTTAAGCGCTTGAAAAGGAACAATTTCAGAAAGGAATCTAGTTCAGTCACATTAGGATTACAAAAATTTGTATGCCAATCTGTCAATTTTAAATTGCAAAAATTTACTTGTGGATAGGATCAATACCAGCAGACCTAATTGATGACAAAGAAATGTTCTCTTGTGTCCCTCAAATATGCATTCAGAACCAGAGAGTTCAGAGTGCTCCCAAGCCACAAACAAATATATAGCTGACGTATTGCAATCATTCATGGAAGAAAACGGAAATTCATAAATTAGATCAAATTCAAATTACTTACTTCGGTAGCCAATATGTTTTCAAGGTTGAAATCAATTCTCGGGTTAACTGCTGCTAGTTTCATTGACAAGAACTGAAGCCAGGGCCCAATTCAATCAGAAAAAGTTTGAGATGGTGAATATAACTCAAATATAACTGTTTAGCGAATTTAACAAGATATTATTGCCATAAAACATGACAAAGGAACCCAGCCTCTTAGAAATTAGTAAGCCACAACATATTTATATTGAGAACATGATTAGCAACTGTGGCCTTTTCAAGAATTTAAATCAATCATTTAAATGGCGGGGATGTGGAAGTCTTACCTCTACTTGGCGTTGAAGAGATTGAACATGATTGATGATTTGATCCAGAACTAATGCTGTTCCAGAAATCTGTAGAGGTATTTGTCGCGTCAGATAAGGCGTGACTTTACTGTATATGGAGAAAATCTTAAACAATTATCTGCTAACCTAGAGTGCCCAACAAATTTAGCATTTATAAACCTGGCCAGTTTACGCAAGAGTAATTGAAAATAGTTCTAAGGAAAACTGTTTCAAGCAGATATTTTTCCCTTGATGGAGAACGATCTGCAAGCGAGAATTATTAAAACAGCAACATCATCAGAACATGTGCATGCTAAATTTTCTTGCATCGCTGTCAAGTCCACCCATCCCCACAAAGCATTTATTTATCGCCCTATTTTAGTCATATAGTACTGTTTAATATGCCTACAAAACTCATAAGGAAGGTGATTCCATCACCGTCACAGGATAGATTAAAATTTTAGAGCCCCTGGACACTCGTTTCCAACGCACACCCACTATACGTGACGTGTCTCTTCCCAATTATGGAAGCAGAGTCCATCATTTTGTCTCTTCAACAAGCCGCAAGACTAAAGAGTAAAAACTGGCAAGAAGAGAGATGAACAAAATCCAGCACACCTATGACGTATATTTTGTTGTCCTACATTAGGAATGATCCAAAGGAATGACTATTTGAGTGTTGTCTACCGGTTAATAGACGATCCATGTGAACTGCACTAATTATATATGGATTGTATATAGATTTTTCTTTTGTTATAAATATCTGGATTATATAGGTGGGATGATTATCAACGTCACCCACTCTTTTCAATGTGAACAGTTTTAATATAAGGAGTAAAGACATAATGTAAAAATACAGTTCGATAATACAAATTAAAAAATGATAAATATTACATACTCCAATATTTGAATAATAATCCAAGCAATTTCTTCGTGCCATCTTTTTAATTTTCCACAAGGCCACAACATATAGTGGACTAAAGACGCTAGCGGTCCAGGAAGTGAATAATATTATTCTTGAACGAATTTAAAAACAAGATTTTACTTGCTTGAATACTAGAAATTTTATGGAAACTACATATGAGTTCCATATACAAATTTTCATAAATAAAAAAATTATTTATAATCTAAATATAGTATAACTTGCTTACATATTTTTTATATATTCTGATATCTATATTGATTATACATTTAATTATTTATTTTTTTGCCCATATTATAAATTTTATTAAACTAGGCTATGAATTATGTATTTTGTCAGGAGGTTGATATCAGTAAATGGTTAAACATTCTGTATTTTTTTTTCCAACATGAAACATTCTGTAAATTTTACATTTTATATACATATAGATATTAAATGGAATACTGTATAAAACACATATTTATTGTAATGTCTATAACAAAAAAAATCACATTAATGATAAACAATACTTGAGAGGAGCTGAAAGTTGAAACCATGCGTCTTCATTTCTTTTGGTAATTGCCCATGGTGATTTTTTCTTTTTCTCAGGGGCCATCCATCACTTTTCTTGATATAAAAAGCAAGCACTTTTTTTAAGGGGGAAAAAGTGATCATACCACAATAATAATAGTAGTACAATAACTTACTGTGAATTTGTCCATTTATTAAAATAAATATGTTTAATATATTGCCAGTACAAGACAAACAGATAAATATTATATAATGTGGCTACTAGCTAGTTTCCTCGCTTATTTCCTTTTGTACAAAAAAAAAGAAAGAAAGATCTGTTTTAAATTGAGTTCCATTTTAAAATAACTATCACTTTATTGTTTTAACAAATTTCATTTAGTTCATATTTGGCCGAAATATTAGTTCATATTGTAACAAATAGAAATTTAAAAAAATTAATACGAAGTCTGACAAAAATAAATAATATGAAGAAAGCTATCTTAGTCAAATAAAATTGCGATATAATGAAGGGCACAATTAATGCAGTTACAAATAATGATAAAATCGTGATAAATTAGTTCTAGCAACCAAAGGCACATCGCGCCTACCTTATTGCAGCCGGGGACCAGCTCTTGTAGAAGCTTCATGCGAGCATTGATTTTCTCTCTCCTGGCCTACGCAATTGTGAATTAAAATCATAATTAATTAAGAAAAGCTTTCGTAATTAAACCACTGATCAGCAGTTAGCAGGTTACCCTTTCTGCTAAGCTATGGCTGTCTGTAGCTTGCCCCCGACGAGCTCGAACATGAACGTATGGAAGTTTATCTCCGCCTCCGGATGTTTCCTCGGCGCCGCTTTTACTCTTCTTCGAGGGCTCTTTATCCTGTATTTTAAAGATTCGGTCATTATTCCGTGTTTTGAGCACGGAAGCAGATTATCGAAAGCAGAAACCCTAATTATTGGTTGATTTCAATTATATTTCCAACTACCTTCTTCTCTCGTTCCTTCCTCTTCGTGGCCCTCTCGTTCTTGTACTCAACCGAGGAGTTAGAAGCGATGGCAGAGGTTGGCTTAGGATTTGAATCGGTTTCTGGGGGTTCATGCTTCACTGTGTTTAAATTTGCTCCTGAACCAAGCGGAGCCAAGTTGGGCTCCGCCGGCGACGAGTTCTCTTCGACAAACACTGAAAAGTTGGCAGCGCGTTCGATCAAAGTAGTGTTAGAAGGGAGTGTTAAAGTGCCACTGAAAGAGTGAAATATGTGGGGTCTCTGATCGTTGATGTGGCATAATGATTGTTCCCCATAGGAGGCGGCGGCGGCTGCTCCGTCACAGTTGGGCAAGTGGAGGATCTCCTTGGCTTGCGCTGGGGGTAATTCAAGAAGTGCAGTGAAAGAGCTGACATTTTCTGAGGCAGGGGCAATGATTCGCTCGATTTCCTCATTGAATTGAATGGATTCAAGTGCGGCCTGATCGCGTTCACAGGCAGTGAGACTGAATCCAGTCAAACCTCCTGTAGTTTGCTCCATCAAGTGGGGAGATTGAACCAATCTACGATGATCCAAATCAGTTGTGAGAAATGGAGGCTAAACGTCCTCAAATTGTGGAGGAACTGAAATGCTGAGTTGATTAATTTTCAAGCATTGGAGCGTTCAACCAAAGAATTGCAAGGCGGGAGTAAGCAGAGAGTGAAAGAGGCGGGGGTAGAGAGAGAAATTAGATGATGGGAAGCGGTGAATGAATCAATGGCGGTGAAGCCGGTGGAATTGGGGGGTGTCTCTTAGGAGGGTGTATGGAATTGCTTGACAGGCATTTGAAGTAATGCGAAAGCAACGTCGGCTACATTACGTTACGGTGTAGAGATGGAGGGGTAGGAAGTATTTTTGGGACTAAGCGTCTAGCGGACAAAGGCTGAAGCTAGTGGGAGAAGAAGGGCGACACCGTTGGACGGACGCTCCTAACAATTCTGTTCGTCCATTACTATGGCAAAACCGTAAAAGCAACCAAATTTGGGGTTGGGGACCACCCAATTAAAGCCCCATTTCAGTGTAGAGCTAAGTTTCTATGATCTAAAACTTCTTTAAAAAACTTTTTAGAATAACAATATCTTAAAAAGTTTCTTGAAATGTAACTAATATTATTATTTTGGAGATATGCTTTAACCCTGAAGAGTTTCGAGACCCAACTCACTTAATCGTATGAAAACAACTGATAGTATTATTTAGAGACAACCAACTGCCATAAAAAAGCAGCTACGACCATTACTATAATAAAGAGGTTGCTGGAAAAATCATAGAATCGATATTTTTAGATTTTCTCGATTTGCATAGTGAGGGAAAGAGGTTGTATTTTTTTAAAATGGAAATAGAGATAATGTATATTCACACAAAATATACTTCACTTCTTTTCCCCTCTAATTTTGCGAATTTTCCGAATGTTTCCGCCTACCCATATGAATTGGGATTCATAATATTTGACTTATTGATTTGTCTTTTTTTTTTAATGTATTTTTTTCTTTTGTTGAGATTCTTCCAAATAAAATATACTCATTTTTTATTTTGATTGAAATATATAATAAAGGAAAAATGGAAGTGGTAAAGTTATAAGGATAACATTTCCAAACAAAAAAGGGAGTATAAATTGAAAGTCTATACAATAGGGTATTTATGTGTAACTTCAGCTTAATGGGGTATTTATGTGTAAGTTCTATACATCTGCCCTTTCTCAAGGCATTTTTTTAGACAAAGACTCTGTTTTTTCTTCTTTTCAAATGGTAAATATTTCTTAAAATATGGAGTGTGAATCAAACCATGTTTAAATGGACATTGAGATAGTGATGTAAATTCTTTCCTTTTGAATCAGATAAATTTATATCTAAAAGAGGTTAACAATAAATATTTTTAAAATTTACTATTTGTCCCTCTATTAGAGGTGTTAGCTTAAAACAAAAAGAAAAGAGAGAGTATTGAAGTGATGGCTAGGTAATGGAGGCAAGTGAAAATGTTCACATAGTGAACGATTTTCATTTTTAAATTAAAAAATTCATACATAAAATTTGTAAATCATTCACATTAAGAACGATTTCTTCATAAATCCAAAATCGTCCTTTTGATAAACGATTTCTTCATAAATCTAAAATCGTCTTTTTGATAAACGATTTCTATTGTATTTAGGTAAATACTTTCCACCTTGTAGCAATTTGATAATTTTTTACAATATTTATAGTATTGCCGAAAAAATGCCTTCAAACACCATTAGGACAAATTGGAAATCTTATATGTACACGTTTTATAGTGCACAGAAGCATTCATAATTTAAATCTTACAACTTAATTTAAGATGAAAAATTAGTCCAATTCGTTTTCAAGAAAAAACCACCCCAACCAACGTGGGGGGCTTCCCTCTTTTGCCCCAATTTGGGGGAGCTCTAAAATTTTTTTTTTGTGATTCTTTTATGACTAGATTCTACATAAAATGAATGAC
>JBAGKO010000011.1:4463716-4477608 GCA_037177275.1 Acacia concinna
ATGCTATGCTATCATGGCTTGAGATTATTTTTCCCTTATAGAGGAAGGAAAGAGCTTTCCAATGAGTTTGGAATCACCGTGTTTCAATTTTTCTAGAATTAGTTATGATTTTCCAAAGTTAGTCAAAAATAAGGGACGGATGAATAGTAATGCGATAAAGGCAAAAAAAATTCCCTCATTTTCCCAACTTGAAATTATAACTAGTGATTCCAATAACTCTAATATGATAAGGTAAATGTTATAAAAGGAAGGTGTGACATTTGGCATCTAGTTCCCATTCTATTTCCATGTGCAAGATTCTCTTTAGTGTCTATACCTACCACAATCAAAACAAATGAGCCTTTATCCTTCATACTCAATGTTGAAGACTTCCTCTGCTGCTATAATCCGCGGCACCAACTTCTTCTAAATATCTAATTCAACACACATCCTTGCATACCTTCCCCTTTCAACTTTAGATGAACCAGCAGGCCCCTCCAAGAGAGTATTCAGGTCCACCTTCAGATGTCTTCCTATTATTTCTCCAATTCTTGCAATACAACGTTTATTATAGCATTGCATAGGGATATCTGGAATTCGAACCCACCTAATTATTCTCTTTAATTGGTTCTTATAGGGGTCAAAATAAGGAGTCCATCTTTGGACTAGAAGTCAGTGTTGAAAAATCACCCATGAACCTTCAAATAAAACCTTATAGTGAGATCTCCAATTATCCTTATTGGTAAATCTCACTATAAAATAATTATTGGGTAAGTCTATGAGCTCAAATTCAGATATTCCCCAGAGTCTAGCAAGATGAGTTTTCAACATATAAACATTGAATCTTTTCCCCAGAACTATGATAATCAACGAGAAATTCAAGGTCTACACCAATCATTGTACTCCTCTTGAGAAATAGGCACTACTGGATAGATAGTTTTCAAACGCTAAATCTCTTCCGATGGTTCTGGTAACTTCCAGTAAATATCTTCCTCATCTAACATCAATTTGTCCTCTTCCATGCTATACCCATCATTTGCAAGGCCATTAAACCCCAGTAGAGATTGTTTATACAACTGGACTTTCACCTGAATTGGCACATTAAATTCATCCCCATTTGGCAATAGTGGAACTGATACTTCCATTCCTTCCGCATCTGGGCACCCTTGCTCCTTCTCTTCCATCACGTCATCCATAATCGCCAGAGGAGCTTCCTCCATCTTCGTCTTCTTACCTCCTCCGTCGTCCCCTGAGTCCAATGTCCAGTCTGGCAAAGTTTTGCGTTGGCCTTTGTCATCCATTCACGCACACTTGTTTTGGCACACAGTTCAAGAGAGAGAGAAACACGCAAATCTCGTTACCCTGGCTTTTTAAATGAGCTTTGATTTTGAGTTTAACGAATTGATCTTTAGTCGCTGTCAGGGCTACGAACGGTTATACAATGTGATGTCGAAGGTAGCCAAACAAGAGTTTAAGCAAAAGTGGTGCTCTAAGAATGCTTTTGCTTAGTAAAACTAAGCAGCCAAACATAAACAAGTATAATATTGTGCCACTCTAGAACTTTGTTGCCGGCTTGTTACAAATACGTTGCTAATCATGACTTCAAATGAAATACTCATCTAGACCGAATTGAAAGCTGTTAGCAATACTGAAGGCAAAAAGAGAAAAGAAAAGGAGGAGAGAAGGCTGTTGGCAATACAAATGCTTAGAGAAAAGTACATGACGCCAAAGCCAGCTCATGCTTTTCAACAAGGATAATTTCATTTGAGGACTAAATAAATAAATTAATTTCAGTTAAACTCCAGAATAATATGAAATTTCAGTCAAGGCTGAATAATCAAAATGAAAATAATTTTTTAAGGTAAAAAGACAATTATGACATTTATCTCATGAACAATTGAAATCTTCCTATCAACAAATGTGTAACTCTTCATAAATAAGTATTATCCTCTTATAAACAACACATTAATTTATTTCCAGTTGTTAAAACTGTACACTTCTTCATAGGAGGATTTCACTTATTTATGAAGAGTTGCACCCTTATTTATAGGAAGATTTCATTTGTTTATGAGATAAAGGGTATTATTATCTTTTTACCCAAAAAAAACTTATATTCATTTTAGTCATTAGGCTTTGACTGAATTTTAAAATATTTTAGGATTTGACTGAAATTAACTTACTTATTTAGTCCTAAAATAAAATTCTCCCTTTAACAAATCACGTTCTTTCGTAGGTATTTGATAATTTTAGGTTGTTTTCAAGCTTTTGGCAGTGCCTTTTTGGCGTACATCTTTTGTTGCCCAATTTTCAAAGGGGCACGCTTCTTCTATACGATCAGTCCCTTAGTATACTTTCCACAAACTTGATACGAAGCAGACTTCTTTATCTGGTCTAATGATGGTGACCGCACATAATTTACCATTTTCATGCAGTTGGTCTGAATTGTTCCTGATTGCATTGTTTCTATATGAAGGATGCATTCTTTATGAAGTTCCCGTTACACTACGTAAGGTTTCCACCCATGCATTATAGTTATTTTAGCAGTCAGATCAAGTCTTTGTATAATGCACATCCCCTCCTCTGTTTCTTCAAGTATTTCAGCGTCTGTGTTCATACTTTTTTTTTTGTACGCTGAAAGACTTCATTGGGGGCGCAAAATCAGCTGCATATACGGACAAGACTGCAAATATCCCTAAGCCTAAGAAAACAGATTTGAAAGCAAACTTCAATGATGAGGCAGAACTACATGCAGATATAATTAAGAAGTCAGGTACCCAGGCATTGGTATTCTGGCCACGTGCCCCAGAGCGGAAGATGTGTTAAATATTCAAGGGAGAAGGGACAATGGGCTCTGAATAGCTATGGGATTTTTGGACATGGGATAACAGAAATGCACCCGGAAGTGAGTGAGACACACCAGACTTGGGTACTTATGGGAACAGACAAGCGATCTATTATACTGTGATGAGTGAGATCGAGGCTAACTGGTCTCATTATCACCTACAAAACTCTTCTCAACAAGTGTTTTCTTCTGTTAGTGGTTGCCTTTGATCAGTATTCTCTGGAAATTGTTGGATTTTGTACATCCTCAATAACTAGTTTAATCAGCTGAAGGGGAAAAAATGTATCGGATTCATCAAGCTGTCACTATAGCATCTCAATTGCTTTCATGCCACCACAAGTAATAAAATTCCATCATACATTCAAGTTTTCCAATGATCGAGCAATCAAACAAGTACATGGGCCTCTAAGATCATATCTGCATAAAATTCTCAGGAGAACGTTCTAATTTACCTATAACAGAAAAACTAGTCACAATTGGCACAAAGTTGAAATTTTTACAATTTCTACTATGAACCCAATCGGCTTAAGGCTTCTTGAGCCACAGTTGACTGGGGTTCCACCTTGAGAGCCTCCTCATAAGCCGTCCTGGCTTCCTCTTTCATCTTCTTTGCCTCGTAGCATTTACCTAACAAACAAAAGGCCTTCACGTTTTTCGAATTCAGCTTTACCGACTCAATCAAATCCATCAGAGCCGAATCGACCCGGCCGCGTTCATTCATCGCCATTTTCAACTCAGCCCTCTTGAGTAGCGCGTCCCCTTTCTCTCCAACGTCGAGGGACTTCACCGCAAGCGGAGACAAAGCCATGTCGAGCGAGTCAAGAGCCGAAGTCCTAAACCCTTGGAGATCAAGAGCCAAGGCTTTGAGAAGGTAAGCGGCGGCATCCTTGGGGTCAAGCGCGATGGCTTTCTCTGCTTCGGCTAGGGCGTCTTTGGCCAGTGAATTCGAAGCGGATCGAGTCTTGGAGGCTCTAGCCCGCGCAAGGAGCTGAGCGCCTTGAACGAAGTGGCACTTGGCTTGAGTATCGGATCGGCTGCGATGACGGAACTTGGTGAAGAGCTTCCTGGGAATGTCGTGCATATGCAAGAACATGAACGCCATGACCAGGATCATGACAATTTGCAGCCCAAGATCGTGCCACATATATTCTCTATCACTCTTCTCCATCGAATTTTCTTCCGAAAGGGGTTCGTCCGAAATCTATCAGGATGATCAAGGCAGAGGTCGGAGTCTTGGCGATGCTCCGTAGCTGTGGAGCACGATGGAAGGGCGATGGATTGGTCAAGGATCGCTCAAGACTTTTTATAAGGAAGCCGTCGAGCAGCCATATTTGATTGGATTTTTTCCTTGAGTAATCGGACACCAGTTTCATATTTTAAACAAAATGCTTAATAATTTTTTGCTGTAGTCCGCATTATATTTCAGGTCAAAAAAATTCAATTATCAAATACATTACTACTTAAATTTTGTCTGAATTTTCAAAGTTCAAATTGTGGACTTGTTCAATTTTCCCTTCACATATTAATCATATTTACGAATTTACACAATTTTTTTGTTTGCATCACATCAGATGTGAAGTAAATAGTTGTGTATAATTTATAGGGAAAATGACATTTAAATACCACTTGAATTTTCAAAATCCAAAAAAGTCTATTAACATTTCTAAAAGACACCAAGGTACCATAGACCAAATTGAGTTTTTTTATTTTTCTGAAGGGAAAAGTGGTACGAAAACTTGCGAATTCAATTACTCTTATGGGTAATTTCATTACTCTTATAGCGAAAAATCTCCTCTCTCCTTTATTTTCCAAAGTTGCTGAAGTGAAAAATGCTTCGGAAACTGACGAATTTCATTACTCTTATAGGTAATCTTATTACTCTTATAGCAAAAATCTCATCTCTCCTCTGTTATGGGCATATTTCTCTCTCCTCTGTCACTATGCGTCAGTGTCAGTGTCATATGAATAGTGACAATGAATAGTGACAGAAGGAGAGAGAAAAACATATATCAGAAAATTGTAACAAATTATATTATTCTTATGGGTAATCTCATTACTCTTATAGCGAAAATCATGTTACTGTTCACATCCGAAATTTAAAAACTCAGATTACTCCCATGGGTTTTTGATATTCTAACAGACCTTTTGGAGTTTTGGAAATTCAAGTGGTATTTAAATGGGATTTTCTCTAATTTATAATCAACTTTATAATTTAAATGGCCTGTTACTAGGAAACAGTTGTATATACTTAGTTGACCAATTTTTCTAATTAAATTATAAGTAATTAAACTATCCTTAACTAGAGGAAGGGAGAGTAGCATATTCACATTTAATACGGATTATTACAAATATAGATTGTGAAAATATGTTGATCTCAAGAAAACCATAGAAAAGGTCGAGAACATGAACTTATTGATAAATACGGCCTAGGAATCCAAAATCCCCCCTTAAAAGACTACTTCAACTCGAGGGTTCTCAATGAGCTTCCGAAAAGGTTAGAAAAAAGCGACATATGTGATCAGTTCCCAAACAACCAAAAAGGTTGAGGATAAATTGAGGACAATGTTCGGATTACTTGTTACTTGTAACTAACACTACATCAGCGTAACAGATTTCATATAAGTGACATAATGGATGGGGCTCATGCCCTAACCATTTTTATAACCTCAGCTGGAGACTTCAACAGTTTCTTTAGCGAATCCACTATGTTTGTGAAAGATGGCCGTTCATTGGGGTCACTGTGCACCAAAAACAAAGAAACAAATCATCAGGTCAAGATAATTGAAGATGTCGCTGATATTAAGTCAAATAACACGTGTTAATACTCTCTTGTAATAAAATTAGATAAAATTGACCAATAATCTTTTAAAGATATCAGAAGTAGCAGAGAAATACACATGATTAGCACTTACTCAGCCCAACAAGATTCCATGAGAGAGCTAAGTGCTAGAGAGATGTTTGGAGGGATAACAAGTCTCCTATTTTGGAAAGCAACAGCTCCAACGACCTGAGAGTTCACATGACAATGATTATTTTAATACATAATCCACTTATAATTAAACAACCAAGACTTCATTTCGCCAAAGCGTTTAATTGAAAAGTAGAAGTTCACATGCATGCAACCTCCCCAACATTTCTCCTTGAAAATAAACAATTCCTTTCTAATGAGCTCCTACAGATGCATGGATTAACACATTGAGTAAATAATTGATTTCACTAAGTAGGTTTCACCTGAGCAGGACTAAGACCACTCCATGGTTGTTGCATGGTCACAAGTTCCCATAAGATAACTCCAAAACTATAAACATCAGATTTCTCATTTGAAGGTTCTCCACGAAGAAATTCAGGAGCCATCCATTCGGGCTGAAAATAAAATTAAGAGAGTTATGCTCTTATTGAGGGACTGAAGCAAAAGTTTGACTTGCAAAATTTTGTTAGTATCACAACTCTCGACTTTGAAAGGAATTTGAGGCTATATATATATGCATCTAATGATGGGATAGTTTAAAAATTATTAATCAACATAGGAAGAATGCGGTCTAAATTTTCTCTCCTAAGGCCCAACTAAAAATGCACACGAATGGATTATCCTTCCTCCACACCAGTTACTGAAGCGATATCAATTGACAGCCATGCACTTGATCTCATTGTTGGTCAATCACTCAATCTTCTTTTAAACACGACTGCTTTGTTTTATGCATTCATTGACCTTAATTCTCACACATTGTATGGGAATGAAAACACTAGTGATAAGTCGCATGCTATACTTAGATTGTGTTTGGAATAACGATGAAAAAAGTAACTCATTTATAATTACACTTATGTAAAAGTAAGATGGGTAAAAGTCGGATCATGTAATGTGATTTATGTTTGGATTGACGGTAATATAAGTTACTTATCTAAAATAAGTTACTTAATTATATCATATATGCAGTCCTAATCATAAGATTGAGTTAATTTTTTTAAAGAAGTTAAGGAAACAAAATAAGTTACTTAATTATATCATATTTTGTGCTTTATTATATTATATATTAGTTCATAAACATAAAAAATTGTTTGAAAGAAATGATAAATTTTATTACATTAAAATAATGTAATTAATTTTCTTATATTTCTCTTAAAAATTCAAATGAATCGTATAATTAAGATCGGAAAGAATAAGTTGTAATAAAAAAATGAAAAGATAAAATTTAAGTAAAAAAATAATCGTTGAAATAAGTAACTTATTCTTGCTTAAAAAAAAACTTATAATCCATAAGTTATATTTAGAAAAAATTTACATAAACATACACTTGTTTTTTAAAGTTTCCAACGTCCAATAAGGGGCCTGAGCCCCCAAATCGGTAACATAAACACACACTTGATCAAGATGCACTTATCTGTAAAAATTTAAAGACTAGTTCATTGACAAGTGTGGCAAAATAACCCGCATTGGAAGGCTTTGAGGATGAGGAGAGGGAATTAGCATATAAATAGTAACTCCCTCCCACCTTCAAATCCCATCCCCAACAATTGCCTCTTGTGCTATTATAAGGCAATTGTTTTTCTTCCTCTTTTTTGTATTGTTGTTTATGTAATTTATTTAAGTAGTAATAATTTTCAGATATTTGAATATTCTTTTTATTATTATCATGTTTATTGTTTATTAGTTGGTATTAAATATAGTAGTTGTAGCTTATTATATTATTAAATTACACATTAAAACATTATTTTCTAATATTATGATTTTTTTAGTATAATTGGTTATGCTATATAAATTAGATTTCCATAACATAGTTAAATACATCTTATGATAGATTTAGAAGTAATCATTATCCTCATTCACAAGCATGGGGCAAGACTTACTGTTCCAGCCACTGATTTTGATGATATGAAAGTGTTGGCCTTGAATCTTGACAATCCAAAATCGCACACCTGAGCATGAAAAGATAAATGAAATCATGAGCTTGCACAAGATGTGGGAAATTCTTCATAGATAAAACTGGTTAGTCAATTTCAGTTTACCTTTACGGTCCAATTTTTGTCCACTAACAAGTTTGGGGATTTGAGATCCCAGTGCAAAACCGGAGGGTTAAGACAGTGAAGATAATTGATCCCTTTAGCCTGTGATCGGTAAACACACATAAATATACAGCCTATAAAATAAAATAATTTGTGAATATTGACAAACTACAGTATAACAATACTTGATACAAACCACATCTAAAGCCATCCGCAATTTTCTCCTTTGATCCAGATTTTCGCCAGTTGTGGGTCTATGAATTAGACGGTATAAACTACCCCTGTACCATATGTGCCAGGAAACGGTAACAGTAAGAGAGTTAAATCTTTATGCATCAAACTTAAATATAATGGCTACTACGCGAGAATTCGCATGTTTTACCTAGGCAGATATTCTGTCACTATGGACAAGTGTGGGCGTTTTGTAACTGCACCCATGAAGAGCACCACATTTGGATGGCGTACGCGCTTCATTATTGCAACCTAAAATGGACGCAAATAACTATTTGAGTTTTAACTTGTTCCTTGTTTACCTTATAAAAGGAACAAAGAAAATCAGACAAGACTAGCTAGAACAAAGCAACAAGCATGAAGTGGAGAAATGAACAGATTAATCAGGTTAAAAAATTGTTAGTAGTAGCATGATCTCTTCTGGTAAAACATGAAACACAAATAAAAAGTAGTTTTTCAAGGGTGCCTATTTGCGAACAGCCACCACGTACTCTGAATCTAGAAAATAGACCGTTGTGCTAAGCACTTTGCAAAAACACCGCTTCATCCACCTTTCATTAGATTTGTCTGAACCAAACAACAGCTATATGTGGGTATCTATATGAGGCTAGGAAACATGTCTAATCTGATTTATGAATGCATACCTCTCTAAGAAATTCCTTCAATTGATCATCACGGAAATCTTGGATTGATAGAACTTTGACTGCAACATCCTGCATTTTAAATACAACGGATCAGTTGACCACGAGCAAAGTAATTGTTTGTATAGCCTTTACAACATATTTCTGACCCTCCTTAAGGTATACTAAGTGTCTGACTGTCTGTTTGGCAAGAGGGAAAGGGAAAGTAAGGAACATTTTTACCAGTTGGTTTTTAAAAAATTGGAGAAATGAAGTTATACAATTTAGATAAATATATATAAGATGTAAAATAAAAGAGTAATAAAAATAAATTTAAAATTTTTAATTCCACTCTTTTAATTTTTTTAAATCTAAGTCATCATAATTTCCCCTCCCTCCCCCTTTCAAACCCTCCTATCAAATAGCCATGGGATCCATTAAAATTGTTCAGTTGTGGATTTACTCCTCCATCAGCAACAGGCAGGACCCAGGACTTCATTCGCATTCAAGTATGTCTGAAAGAAGTGCATATAATACTTACTGATCCATGCCATTCACCACGGTGCACTGTTCCAAATGAACCTGCAGAGGAGAGTAATAGCGACGCCAGAGTTAGCTACGAGGGAATTATGTCCAAATATGTTTGTTAGTTGGGTCCAGTAAAAGATATTATAAGCAAAAGAGTTACCGGCACCAACTCGCTCTTTGATCCGTAAATCATCCCATGATATCTCCAGCCAGTCCATTGCAAGTGATGGTTCAAGATTCAAGTATCTTGGAATGTCCGTACCAGTAAAGTGGCCCGGGTTTTCAAGTTCATTGTCTGCCTTCTCCGGTTCTGACTGGTTTGAAGGGCTCAATATAGATTTTGTCATCGAACTTTTCTCATTGTTGGAAGTTTCTTGTACTACAATTGGATCTTCTTCGCTAAGCCTGGGATAATCATGTAATGATGCCTCAACTGGTGGATGAAGGGCTTCAGAAACACCTTCCCAGATTGAAGGCAAAATTGAACCTAGAACTGCACGTTCCTCACCATTCCTTTTCAAGCCTGAAGGAACCAGAGGAGGTTCTGTTCCTTCCGAAGTTTGATCGACGGATGCGTAGGCGGAGCCCGTAAGGTTTATTAGTAAATCAGTTTCACTAACTTTCTGATCGTTCTTCTGTCCGCGGCCTGATAGAGATTCAATAATAGCTGAGACAAACTTTAAACTAAAAATCCCCTACGTGAATTGGGAAGATACTGCGTGGAATCAAGAGCTACGTGGAAAGAATCTCCTTCTATTTTAAAATAGTAATTAAAATACTACTACAAAAATAAATTGGAAAACCGATTTTCCGCAAGTGGAAAGCACAACATACCCGAATATAAACGACTGTCAGTAGCCACAAAACTATGTTTGGGACTTAAAGATTGATGAGAACATGCTGCAAAGTCCAGACAGGGTGATTGGAACTCCTTCAAATGAGAAATTTGAAACGGGGAAGGCATGGAAGAGACATATGCTCCATTGATAGAGGAATCCGGCCCATGAACATTTCCTGGCTCCCCAACTAAATCAACTACATATTCCCTGTCAAGTACTACGTTAGAGAACAAGGCATACGTAACAGAAAATATAAAACAAACTATATATTCAACAATCAGTCGTATATGAGCAGCATAAATATCAATTAATGATATCAAGCGTTACTGTTCAA
Organism: Acacia concinna; assembly: GCA_037177275.1. Classification (NCBI taxonomy): domain Eukaryota; kingdom Viridiplantae; phylum Streptophyta; class Magnoliopsida; order Fabales; family Fabaceae; genus Acacia; species Acacia concinna. The sequence continues at coordinate 4,474,091 of JBAGKO010000011.1, forward strand.
GCTGCCCTTTTAATTAAAAGACTTGTTGAAGATCAAATAAAAAATCTAGTCTTAAAACTTTGGGAGCAATGCATGAAATTATGGTCGACAAAGAGTAAACACCAAGGCAGAAAAGATGCTAGGTTAGATTGCAGTAAAAAATACATTGACAGACAAAAAAATGTGAGCCTATATTGCACTAACCTAGAGAACTGCTTGTCATCTTTAATCTTGACAAGGCAAGAGGATCGATAGTCAGCAGCACAATACTTGCAACCTCGAGCAATACGACATGGCAAACCTATGTGATCTGCCAGCCTCTGCAGGTGCAGAACATATATCAGGTGATAACTGGTGAGCAAGAAGAAGCCATTTAAGAAGCAGTGCTAGATTCTCATAATAATTTAACTTGAAGGACAATCAAGTGAGTACATGCAAGACAGAGAGGAAAGAGCAAACTAAATAAGATACCTACTTGAGAACGAGATATGAAAAGGCTGGGTGGGGAGGGTTTGGGGTCACAAATTGAAATTTTTAGTAATTGATTTCTCAACAACTGAAGCTGAGTCCACAGCCCAAAATGAGAATGCCAAATAAATAAAGCAAGAAGGGAAATGGAAGAAGATAGAATTGACACAGGTATGAATGTGTTTTTTTTGCCTGTTTTTAACAAGGTATGAATGTGATAATGGCTCGCCAATGGCAGAATAGAAATGGCGCCTCATTAACAAAAAATTTTTAAGAAAATACTCTACAAATAAACTTTTCCAGCTCAGTTGATATTATCAGCAGGTGCACAAACAGGGTTGAAGCTAAAAAGAAGGAGGCAGTGTCTAAATCGTCAATATGCATCATCAATATAGAAAAGTTTTTATGTGAAGTATTTAGATGTCATATAATTACTAGCAATCTGCTAAAGAAAAAATGGGACAAATTCCATAAGAGCAAATAGTTTGCAACATCTTCTTAACTGAAGAAATTTGGAGCAAATATTATATCTTGATGTAATTAATAAGGGTATAAGTCATTATGAGAGCATATTCTTCACCTTAAAAAGAATTGCTCGATGCCTACAGAGTCCAGAAGATAGGCTGCCGATAGGAAGCACGACACACTTGTGAAAATTCCTCAATCTCTTGCTAACCAATTTCCAGTGCCCGTGGAGATCACCTTGCTCTGCCGGAAAAGTACCCCTTCATATATACATATCAACCCAAAAGGAGTCAGAACCTAAAAACAACATAGCAAGCTTCAAGAAGTAAGGAAAATAGGATTTGATTTTTTTTGAACTTACCCCATATATATCGCAACAAGTTTTCCGAGCTTTTCCACCAACACCAAGGTGTTCTCTGAAGCACAATACAATTCTTGTGCTTTATCTTGTAGTTGCTTTAGTCTAATATCCTCATGGATATCAATAAGAACCACCTCCATAGATGTCTCGCTAGGTTCAACTGCTTTAAGCGCCATGAGAGGTGGGAGCCGCCTTCCTTCCTCTTCATTATTGCTCATTACCCACAAATATGGATTTATCCCCAGAATGTGATAAAAACCATCCGTTATCTTGTCAGAGTATGATAAACAGCCGCTCACCTGAGAATAATACTTCAACAGACTTAGTTAACCTTCAGGCCGGAGAAAAAGAAGAAGCAGACTTGGTTAAACTGAACAAACAATGTATCCAATCTTCCACTTTATGCAATATACGGGGACATAAATATTTCCATAACCATTTTTAGTGAGTGGAGAAAAGAGAGTTTTATGAAGTATGATCGTACCCATAAACGATAAGAAACGGATTCGGCATCCCAAGTTTCGATTTCAGTTCCCAGAGTAAGCGCAGGCTCAGAAGCAATACTTGCGAGACCAGTAAGTCTCTTAGCCAACGTAAGTTGCAGGTGGTAGCTCTCTTTTGACTTCTGCACCATATTATCTTTACTCTCCTTTTCATCTTCCTCTTGCTTCCTCGACAAGGTGAAAATCGACGACGTCGTCTCCTCCTTAATATCAGTGGAAAAATTGCCATCCAAAGTTGTTCCCGAGAACAAGCTCCCAGCATAGCTACTCCCATTACTGGACAACCTTGGTAACGACACCTGCCGATCAAAGCTCTGGTCAATGGCAGAATTATTTACTGTCTCTTGTGGGGGAGGTGGCGGCACCGACTCCGGCGGAAGAAGAAGCTCGCGTTCTTCCTCGCTGGACAACCTGTGAGAGTACGCTTTCACGTGAACCGATCTTCCTTCCTTTTTCTCGCTCGACCAATTGCAGATATCAGCAACTTGCTTGTGTTTAGCCCGAAGCTTGCCACCACCCGTGAAAAGATCGGATACAGCTGAGTGTTTACTTGGCGAATAAATGACATCGTTTTTTACGGCAGTACTTGATAGTGACGGCTTTTTCTTATCGTTACCTTCAGCGCCAAAGGTTCCCGATTTTATGGAGTCGAGGATCTTCTTCTTCTCGTGATCTAAGAGCTGTTGGGAAGATTCATCCAACCTACGGTCCGGGAATTGCCTCGGGAAAATGTAAGTCGCTCTGTGAGGCATCTTTTATGGCGAGAGTCTCTTGGAGATGATTGATCAACCACCCACCAACACGACCCTACAGCCACGGTGCACGCACGGACGTGCACACTATTTTCCCTCCCCGTCGCCGTCGCTTTCTCGTCGCTGTTCCTGAACCCAAATGAATTCGCTTCACCCTTCAGCAATGATCGATTGACTTCGATAACTGAAGAGAGAAGAAAATAATACAATATCCTACATGAACTGTACCATTTAGGAAATAAACTTCAGAGCCCTCCAAAGTTTAGTAGATTCTGTCCATGAATTCAAAGAACCTGTCAGGCCGATCGATTTCAAGCTTCAAATAAACACAATGAGGCTTGAAAGCAATATATCATGTATATTCTGCAACTAGATGAAAGCGAAAGATATGCTAACCAAAACAACTCACTATATTCGCTGGCCTGAGACTTTGAACGCGGTGGAAACAAGGAAAAGGGAGAAACACAGGACGGAAAGCAAGTTCAAGTGTGTGTGCAAGTTCTCTCTGATATATGGTTGGTTGCTCGTGACGTTGTATATTTTAAGCAGAAGATTTGTGAGAGATGGGTGGTAGAACCCGCAACCGCAATTTGGAAGCTATCAATAAAAAAATTAATAAATATACACGTAAATGTTACGACTTGCGACTGCAAGGTTCACGACACATAAGCGCCGTGGTGCGCAGTGCGCATATATAGGTGTGTACACACACACAGGGAGAGACAGATATGAGTGTATGGACTGTAGATACAACTCATGATGGCAGGGCTACCCTTTTCTATAACTCATTTATATTTATTTTACGAAAATTGGCATCCCTTATATACTCCCTCCTCGTCTCTTTATAAGATCATTTTAGAGAATTTTAAAAAAATCTTAAGAGAGTTAATTACATTACTTTAAGACATTAAATTTTATCATTTTTCTTCAAATTATGTTATTTGACTTATGAACTACTATATAATGTAATAAAACACAACATATGATATT
>JBAGKO010000011.1:4478428-4496595 GCA_037177275.1 Acacia concinna
GATGTGCAAGTGACTTTGAAAAATTTTCAATATGCTTTAATCACCTCATCAACACTTAGTTTTCATAAACCCATAGTCTATTTACAAATGATTGCTTCAAATGATCTTTGATGAAGATGTGGGAAATATATCAAACATTTTGCTGTCAGAACTTAAAACCTTTTATAGAGCCACTTGATCTCTGATATTCTTTTGCCAATGTCTTTTGTTATCATCAAAACAAGGGTTCCAACAGTTGTCAATGGAGCTAGACATGGTTATCATTAAAGGCACCGATAGTTGTTAATGACAATAATGTATAATATTTTTGAAGAAGTTGTCAATAGAATCAAATCTAATTGTTAATAACAATTGAGAATAAGGGAAAAGGGACATTTGACAATTGAAATTAATTGCAAAAAAGTCCCACAAATAAAAGAATTCAAAAGACTTTTTTATTGTATATTTCGTTGGTCGGGACTAAAACGCAATTTACCTTTAAAATTATTACATATACAAGCAACATTTAAGCACAGCTTAAGAATCAATGACATCAATAGCGTTAGCTACTTGAGTAAACATAGGATGAGAAGTTAACTCAAACTGGTTTAGAAAATAGGAAATTTGTTCCCCCCACCATTTCTGGAGAAAGAAGGAATTTCAAAGTACAGATCATCAGAAAAGGAATATTAAGAAAAAGACAAAAGAAAAGCCCCCATTCCAATGTAGAGCATTTAGTTTTTTCATTCATACCAGCCAACTATTCCCTAATCGTCATGAAAGTTATAGCTATTAATGACTTAAAAGAAACCTTTGCTTTTTTTATTAAAGAGTAGAATGTCAATAATGATTTATGCATTACAATAAGAATGATGCCAATTCAGCTCCGGCTGTTTAGCTATGCTGCAATTTTTAAGAAAATGTCTTACCAACAAAGAAACAAATTAGTTAAAAGTTAAAAATAATAATAATTTCTCGTTAAAGCCCAAAAGCAAGCAAAATCAGTAGGTAGTAGAGTGGTGGCCAAGTTTCCCTCTCGTTTTTTGGCCAGTAAGTTTCCCTCTTTTTAAACATTCACCCTTCTCATAACAAATAGACTGACCAAACATATGAAACTATCATAGTCAATATATGTTTATTTTATATACACATCCTCTCAGTAGCAGGCTGAAATTGAAAAGAAGAAATTATAACCTTACGGAACAATAAATTACATAGCAGATATATACCTTAAAAAGTTCTCAAAAAACATAACCGAGTTAAAAAAACAGAGATGAAGCACAGAACTAATTTTAAAAGAGAAATATATTGTAGAGATTTAGAGAGAAAGTGAAGGCCAAAGAAACAACCTCAAGAGAGTTTGAGAATGTGAGGAAAAAAGAGAGTTTGAGAACGTGGGGAAGAAAGAGAATATACTCTCTTGAGTTGGGATCCGGATCCTCTCATTGACCATAAGGGGTTCCTCACTTCTTTTTCTTTTTCTTTTTTTTTTGAAATTTGCCTTAAAGTCCCAAACTAGATAAATATTAGGGCTAATCTTAGTACGGGAATGGATTGAGAAATTCCATTTCTGATCCCGATTCCAATCCCAAGAATTCTCATCCCAATAAAGATTTCCAGGGATTGGGATACGGCATTCTTGAAAAGTCCCCCTCCAATTTGTTTCTTTATTTTTAAAAATTTTCCCAATTTTGATAAGAATTAGCCTAATTTACTATGTTTCCTTTAATCCAATATAAATATATATATAATTAGACTAATATCATATTGTACTAAAATAGTCCAATAAAAATATATAATTTGGCTAATGCAAATATTTAAAGTGAATTAAATTTAAAAATTCAATAATTTGATATTCTCAATATTGCAATGTTATGCTTCCTTTGAAATCAACACTCTTAGGGTTTAGGATTTTACTTTTTAAGCTTTTTTGAATATATACATATATTTAAGTGAAAAAATGTTTTAATATCATATATTTAGGATTGGGAAAATTTGGGATTGGGAATTGTCATTCCTAATCTCAATCCCAAATAAATTTTTTCCTAACCACAAAATTTAATGTCCCAAAAATTTTTAGAACGGGATTTTCCCGTCCCGATTGCTCAAGATTGAAATGGGAAGACTAGGATGGGAAATTATTGAACACCCCTATAAAATACAACAAAAAGGTCCAATGAAATCATCAATTTTCAAGCAAGTCTCATGAGGCATTATTGCAATAAATTCCAATTGTGAAAAGACCTAAATGCCCTTAGTAACAAAACATCAATTTAACCTGCTTCAATTTTTGACTTCTCTCTCTCTCTCTCTCATGGTTGAAGCTCTTCATAATCTCGTCACCATTGGATAAATAACACTCACTATCAACATATCGTCATTGTCATCAAAACCTCTTTCATCATAGATGGATCGTTGAAGCTTTTACTCTTTACTAGTGTAGCTTTTCCTCGTCGCAGTAAAGATGATTGTCATCACCATCAATTTAAGATACTAGTTCTCAATCTCAATTGCTTTAACTGGATCTCCTTTTTGACCTCTTGAAAGGACTTGTGCTTCATTGGGAAGTAGAGCCCTAATTCTTAGAAACCCTTACATAGTAGTAGAAATGTGAATCATTCAACCAGTATCAATCCACCAAGTATCATTATTAATACTGATGTGATGAGCTTCTAGTGCTAAACTTGAAGTATATGTATCTTTACTTTCCAGCCATGCCTTTCTCTTATGGCACTCATTCTTCATGTGCCTCTTCTTCTTACAGAAAAAGCATATGCTTCCGTTTTCTTGATAGATGGTACAATGGTAATATGTCTCCTCTTCTTCCTCTTCATTCCTTATTGCCATTGGCATTATTCCTATTGGAACTCTTAGCTAAATGAGTTGCCCTTGGTGCTTCCCTTTCACTTACTTGTAGCCTTGTTTCCTCCTACACACACATGGACATCAGCTCATCAATTGTCCATGTTTCCCTATGTGTGTTATAGGAGACTTTAAAGGCATCAAATAATGAAGGAAGGGAGTTCAGGACCATATGCACCAAGAACTGCTCACTTGGTTCCATGTCATAGGCTTTGAGTTGGGAGGAGAGATCTCTCATCTTCATGATGTGTTGCCTAACTTCATTTGTGCTTGTCAGATTCATTGCACATAGCTCTGACATGATGGAATCACCCGTATGTTTGTCAAGTGGCTTGAATTGCTTATCAATGGCTTCAAGCATCTCCTTAGCAGTTTCACATTTGGGAATTCCTCCCCTAATGCTCTTGTGGATCCTAGTTTTGATAAAAGACATGCACATGTGATTGTATTTCTCCTAAAGCTCTTGTTGTTCAATCTTTCCAGCAGTTGACTTATCAGTAGGCTTGAGAGGTCTAGGTGTCACTAAAACAAAATGCATGTTCATGAAGTCAATTTGGAAAGAAATGTCTTCTCTCAAATCAGGGTAGTTGGTACCATCTAGTACAATCATAGCACTGAAGTCAGTGATAATGTTAAAGAAAGTAGTTGCTGCAAGGTGAGAGTCAGATTAGCTCACAAGCTAACATAAGAATAAGAGACAGTCACAAAATATGTGCCTTAAATACATGTTGTGCATAAATGTAAACATGTGATAAATATATAAATGTGTATCACTAAATTCAACTTGTGGGCAATGAATTTAGCATAGCCTACATTTACCTCAAATTGGTAAGCCTAAAGCGTACAGTTCATATTTCCTAATACCTGTAGACAACTTAGAAAATATAATACCACTCTATCTCACCCTAATTAAATATTTAATTATAATTGTCTACCTGTGGGCAAAGATAAATTATAATTCCATATTTAATTACAATTGATATTTTTTAAGTTCCATAATGTGATAATATTGCATACAAAAACAAAAGGATGATGTGGCTATTCCTTGATAAAAGAGGGCATACTTATCACAAAATATCTATTTAAGTGCATTAAAACCAAATATACACGTCTTAATGAAGAGATTAATTAATTAATTTTAAACACAAAGGTAAAAAATAATTAATTAAGGCTCTCCCACTGTTTTATGTATCCAAAATTGTTTAAGGATTAATTCTGGCATTTATCAATGAAAAATAAATTTGTAAGCTTGAATGGTAAAATAATTGTCTAAATTAATTTTTCAAATTTTAGACTATTAATTAACTCATAAAAATTCATTTTGGAAACATTTCCCTCTTTATAAAAAAAATGCCAAGATTAATCTATTCAATTAATTTAAACAATTTCCAAATGATTATACTTGAAAGAATACATAAACTTAATTTTGAAAATAGTAAGGAAATCATTTTATTTTTGGCCCAAAAATTCATTTCAGAAAAATTAATTGACCCATTAGAATAAAATGGTTACTGTTCAAAAGGTCCAAAACAATATCCAGAAAAAATAAAAATTAGAGCCTAAAAAGAGGCCCTAATGCGCGCTCTGCGCTGGCAGAGAACTTCTTCTTTTTTTTTATGTTTGCCCATATCCATCTCGGCCTAAAAGCATTACCTAGAAACACGCCCAGCCCATTCTGGAAACAAGTGAAATGCATGTTTCACATAGCTGAAAATGATGTCGTTCCGAGCTTCAGTAGGAGAGGGTCATTTTGTATGCAAAACGATGACATTTTGATTCAATTCAAAACGGCGTCATTTTCATCCATCTCCCCCACCCATTTTTTGAAAACCCTACCCCATCGACTTAAAACCTTAACCCGACTTAGCTGCCGAGACCCGCGACGTCCCAGGTGGCTTTTTTCAACAATTAGAGGCTCATTTTCATCACTAATGGCAAGATTTCTCTGGAAAAACATGGGTAATCATGATTCAAAATTTTTACTGGCAATTTTCACACAAATCAACGTCAAAAACACATATTTATTGAGACTCATTCAGACGGAAAGCAAACATGATGTTCTTGGGTCCATAGTAAAGAAAACCACAAAAAACAAACCCAATAAACCAATAAAACCAAACCTCGCAACAGAAGCTAAATGATGCAAAATCCAAACAAGATTCACGATGGCGATAAACTCACGATACAGAACAAAACAATGAACCAAAAGAATGAATAGCAAAGACTTGATGATCCATAAATAGATGGAAACAAATACAAAATATTTAATGGTCTCGACAACAAAAGGAACACAACATCAACTCATTGAATGATCAACCCCAAAAAACATAAGCGGATCTTAACAAAATTTTTCAGTATTTGCAAAAGCATAGATCCAGTTCCTCTCGCCAATAAACAATTGCAATAATAAAAAATCAATTTTTTAATAATAAATTACAATTTTAAAATATGAAATCTTAAAAGATCTCTGATCTAGGAGATCATCCCCGATCAAAAATTACAAGGCAGAAAATCAGCTAACCTGGCTCTGATGCCACATGTAGGATAAATTATTCTATAAGGATAAATTGATTCATAGATAACAAATATAGAATAATTTATCCATTAAGAAATACAGCAGAAGACTAAATACCTCTAGCCATTGCTAATTCTTGATCAGGAACTCAAATCACCGGATGAGTGAACAATTACAAAATAAACACTAGTTAGTTTGTTATGACTCTTTTGACTGACTGTAGGCACAATGATGGGGCTGTGTGATAGCCGTCGCCAGTCAGGGAACCTCAAGAGACTGTTAGGGTTTCCTTATAATGTTTTGTGTTTTGACTGTGAACTTTACGCTGGTGTGTTTTCACCATCAGAAAATTCACTTATATAACTAAAACTAAAACCCTAATTTTACTGGGCCTTTTAATTGACTAATGGGCTACACTCAAAATATTTTAATTACCCTAATTTATAACTATATGATATAATGATATTAATTAAAATACTAACAAGATGCTGCTTTGTGTGGCAATGTCGTTGAGACATTGCATAATATTCACCTCAATTATAAATATAAGGTAAAATTTACTTTTTTAGAGATTAATGAAGTAAAAAATAATTAGTTATTTAATTATATTATATATTGCGTATCATTATATTATATATTAATTTATAAGTTAAGTAAAACATTTTAAAAAAATTACAATGAATATAAAAATTTTAAAGTAATTTAATTAGACTTTTTAATTTTTTTTAAAACAACTAACTCTATATTATACTCCCTCCATTCCTATTTATAAGATTCAATTAACTTTTTTGGAGAATCTTAGAAAAATCCTAAGAAAGCTAATTACATTACTTAATTATATCGTATATAATATTTTATTACATTATATATTAGTTCATAATTCAAACAACATAATTTGAAGAAAAACGATAAATTTTAATATCTTAAAATAATGTAATTAACTTTCTTAGAATTTTCTTATGATTCTCTAAAAAAAATCAACTGAATTTTATAAATAGGAAATGAGATAGTATTTAGAATCAGTATTTATCTTGCTTCATCAACCTATACCCAGCCCAATGTTTGAGATTTTGTCAACCACGTAGCCGGGGCATTGAATTTTCTTTTGGGCGAAAAATGGTCATTTCATATGTATTACACATTTTATTGCATGTAACTAAATTTTACTCGATCCCCACGTAATGCACATGGTGTGAATATAAGGACCGGCGGGACTAATTTGAATAAATTAATTGAGAACCTAGTGGGAAATTGGCTCGAAGTTGTGGGTTTAAATCACCTATGGATTTTGCTCACCTGTTTTTAAACTCATCTAAATATATTGACCTCAATAAATCCCGAAAACCAAACTCATTTAAACTTCTGGTTGTAAAAAATGTAAAGCTACGTGACCCTAGCCGGAGAGATTTTTTGGCATTCGTGTACGGTTCTCTTTATTTCTTCCACTTGTTTTTATTTTTTATTTTTTTATACGCATTATTTCGATCTCTAAAGTCGAACTTCAAATTGGCTTAATGGCTTATCCCGTGATTACTGATAGTGCTAAATTAGGCTACGAGTATCTAGGCTCAGCCAACCCAATTGAGTTTCCGTATTAATGTTCCTAACAATGTCACTGTTGCACACATGCACAGTCGCCTTTTTCAACAAACTTTCACCTGATCAGTTGCTTTTTTCCCACGGGACTTTATAGTTTTATTTGTACCATGTCATTGCTGAAAACGACGGCATCTCCGAAAGTCGGTTTTGGCGGGTAAGAGGTAACTGTGTTCGTAGTAATTGGACGGTTTTGTTTGACAATCCCTGAAGTAGCCGTGGTTTCTGAAAAAAAAAAAAAAAGTGGCTTTCTTGATGAAAGCGTTTGAAAAGAGTTTATTATAAAAATTACTTATCACAAAAAATTACTTATAGGTAACATGAATAATTTGAAATTTTAAATTTTAGAAGGTATTTAAATATAATTTTTCCTATTTCTTAAAACTTATTTTTTCACATTATTAAAAAAAAAGGTCACACTTTCTCCTATATCCCAATTTAAATATAAATAACTTCTTTTGATAAATCAGTTTTTTAAGCTACTTTTGATAAACAATTAAACAAAAGGGAAAATTACACTTAGGACCCAAATAAAGAAATATACGTCAAATAGGTCTCGTGAAAACATATATTCTTCTCAGGTATCAATTTAAGAAATTTATTACTGTCAATGACAGTAATAAATTTCTTATACGAGACCTATTTAACATAAAGTCCCTTATTTAGGACCTCAATATAAATTCCCCTTAAAAAAAAAAAAGTCACTTTCAACTGCTTATAACAAATGGCATGTACTTGCTAGCTTTTTTGTTTTCCCCGAATTAAATTAATAAAGGAAGCCTCATGCTAGCAATTTGCAAGAGCGATATCTCAAATCAGCCTATAAGTGTGGCAATTATTGGAGGGAGTAAGCGGATTAATTAACCGATCATTAATATACTTCCGATTTGTTATTCCTTGTTTTGACGTTGCTTCCGCATTGATAAAGACAAATAAATAAAGATTTGGAGGATTTAATGGATTATTTTAATACTAGTGTGATTATCTAGGGCACTGGCCACTGAAGGAGTTCGTAGTTTAATATTGGGAGAACGGAGCCAGAATCACATGTAGGCACTGGCTTTTGGGGACAACGGTGAATGCACCCAGCGATATCCTATATAAAGAAATAAAGGACGCATCTGAATGAAGAATGTGAGGGCTTGCATTGTCGGACTATCTCTTTTTTTGGGCCAGCAAGGACTTGCATTAGATCTCGGTGCATGAAAATTGGGAAGCTTTGTTTATATTTTAAACCAACCTGTTGAAACCCCACCCACTTTCTTGAAATGTAAATCATCAATTGCGTTATACCGGAGAGTAATATTAATATATATTCTAGAAGCATTTTTTCCCTTAGATGGAGTACAAGGCACCACGCTTTGTTAATTATTTTTTCGCTTGATCGTTGTTGTTAAGATTCGAAGTTAAAAAAATAAAAAAAAATTGAATCGCATCATTTAAACAGGGGAGACTTGAAAAAATTTATCAGTTTGAAACAAATTTAATGACCTAATCATAATTCCTTAAGACACGAAAACTATATGAAAGTACAGAGAGTATTGTGTACACTTTTTTACCATCCTTATTACGTGACTTCTCTAACAACCTCGTTGTCAAAATTAAAAAGAGATAATTAGGTCATTAGTCATTAACCATGCCTTTAAATGTAAAAAAAAAAAATCTAGATCTATTTATTTTTTATTTCATGAATTACGTACTGTAAATTCAATAGGGCATATAAGTTATCATTACTTTTTTTTTTTTTGGGTACATTTAAGTTGTCGTTGCTGAAGTTTTAAATAGGAATACTCTTTAAAGAAATATATAATTATCGTATTCCCTGTGATCCACTTTAAACAAGGATAATCTATTTTTTCTGGAGGTTGCCTTGGGATTATAGGGAATATATTGGCTCATATATATTCATGATAGCTTTGTTATCGTCGTTCCCACCAAACCTTCAATATGAGAAATATTGTAATTGTGCAAAGTAATGTGTGCCATATATTATATGTTTGTTAATAAGGCCCTTGTCTGGGAATTGGAATTTAAGTTCTGCTTGTCAATTTTGCCTCCATCGTATTAGAATGTGTGATTTTCAACAATTTCTGCTTATGTTGATATAACCCTAACTTAGTTCATGTCGTACATATGCTTATTTTATAGATATATTTCAAAAATAAGATATATGGCTGTATGTTATTGGAGAATTTGATAAAATGAATATAAGAAACTTGATCTAAGTATTTTTCTATATATATATATATATAGTCTTCATCTCCTTCCATATATTCCCTCACGTTATTTCCTTAACGTCTTTAAAAAAAGTTAACTAAACCTTATAATTAGAACTATAAATAATATCTTTTTAATATATATATTCAATTACTGTTGAGTCCAATTAAGAGTAATTTTCTTAAACGTGTTTTTTTTTATTACCACATACTCAAATTTGAGTTCTCGTCTTTAAGTGGTTATTAAAACTCCTCATTCTCACAAGCTTGCACACCCTCTCAATCTCTAGATTAACAAGAGTACATCGACCAGAATATATTACATCAATCCGTTGAGTCAAACCCCGTCATGCCATCACTTGACCATCTTAATATAGAAGACGTTGGATGGTCTTCTTCTTGTGTTTTATATTTATTTATTTATTATTATTATTTTTTTTGACCATAAAGGGTTGGATGGTCAGAATGTAGCAAGAGCTTGACATTCACGGAAAATATCACTTCTCTGAATACAAGACACTCATTGATGCCAAGTTGGCCTCGTCGAATTTTACTTCCCTCCGAGGGTTGCTCATCAACATCACATTTGTAAAAATCATTTACATATAAGGGACAAAACTAGCAGAGACTTTTATGTTTTTCTATATCCTTTGTCATTACATGCATGGAGCTTCATCATTAAGTTAGAGTTTTTTTTTTTTTTTTCTCGGTCTCAGCAATGTCCGCTATAGTTTGATACTGAGTACTCATCCACTCCTAATTATAAAGGCCTGTTGATTTTTTTGGAGAATTCTAAAAAAATCTTAAGAAAAATAATTATATTATTTAATCATATTGTATATTGTGTTTTATTTCATTATATATTAGATTATAAGTTAAACAACATAATTTGAAGAAAAATAATAAATTTTCATATCTTAAAATAATGTGATTAGTTTTTTTTAATATTCTCTTAGGATTATTCAAAAAGTCAACGGGCCCTCATAATTAAGATTGGATAGAGTATATGATTCAAAATCTAAGCTAGCGTAAGTGCAGCCTGGCTGTTCCTTTCCAATCCAATACAAACTCAGGTCTAATTATTTTCTTCACATATATATTTTTTTGCCTACTTTTTCACATATGTATCCTTTCTTCATACTAGCTAGTTTGATAATATTACTGCTATCACAGTTTTGTTTAATTTCTCGTCTGTAAGTCATCGTTAACCAATTTATGCAGAATAATAAACTTAATTAAAATCATTATTTGATTTTAGTAGAATCAGCCAGTATTTCAAAAAAATATTCTCAACCACAATAACTCAAAATTTAAAAATAGTCATATTATCACCATTATTGAAAAATATGAATTTTTTTCATAAATTTTGTATAGCAACTTATAACTAAATAGTTATCCTAAACTGCTAAGGCGGACACCGTGGGCTGCAGATGATCTCGGGTGGGCAAATAGGAATCAACGGGCCAGCCCAAGAGTTCCCAGTTAGACGGCTCTTCAACTTGGGACGGAGGAGGGCAAGCCTCGTAAATATCGCACCATTTAGAACTACTTTTTACTCCTTCCATGCTGTCATCACCTGAGCCGGCGTCCACCTTCTCTCTGCCCTTCGATCTCTGAACTCCGACATTGTCCCCCAACTATCGTTCACTCCCACACAGTATCCATTTTTCTATACCCTTGAATGATTTTTTCTCTCATCCTAATCCAGCTGCTATTAGGGTTAGGGTTTCAGGCTTGTTCATATTATGCATAAAAAACCCCTAGTTCAATACTCGAACCAGCAATGTACGGACAACTCCCATCAATGAACGTCACCAATCGGATCAGCACCGGGGAAGATGAAGATGGCGCTGGCATTGGCGCCGAATCAATTGAGAATCACAACATCCACTACGAAACGCAAGCCCTCGAAGATGGAAGTGGTGGAGTTGGGGGCGTAGTGGAGGATGTGAACTCCGATACCGTGTATGTTTCCGGCAGTGGTTCTGAATTGTCCATACCACACGAGGATCCTAGCCAACTTACGCTTTCATTCCGTGGTCAAGTATACGTTTTTGACTCTGTTACCCCTGATAAGGTGCGGTTTTCACTCTCCCTGTTGATTTTCTTTCTGGAATTACTAATGTATTCTGGATTGTCTAGATTCTGTGTCTGCCGATATATAGTCCTAAGAAACTGTTTTTTCTTGGTTCTCTCTGCTCTCAAACAATTTATCGTTAGACTGTGACAGTAAATTGGCTAAACTTGCCGCTCAACTGGGCCAAAGCAGCATGCCACTGTAACTATTTTAATAAATTTTTGCATATCTGTTGTCCTCCCAATTATAAAGTATCAAAAGGATGATCAAATCATAACCTTGATGGATGTTTCAGGAATTAAACTCTGCATTTGGTTTCTTTCGACAGGTTCAAGCGGTATTGTTACTGTTGGGTGGATCTGAAATACCACCGGGTTCGCAATGTGAGGATGTAGCCGCTCAAAATGAGAGGGTATGCCGTGACGAAACTTCATTTGTGCTCAACTACAAATTGTCAAGTGGCAATCTCATTGTTGATTACATTTTCAAAGTATTTGTGTCCTGCTGTAGGGTGCGATGGATTACCCTGGCAGATGCAGTCAGCCACACCGAGCAGCCTCTTTAAGCAGGTTTCGTCAGAAGAGGAAAGAGCGATGCTTTGATAAGAAAGTTAGATATAGCGTGCGTCAAGAAGTTGCTCTCAGGTCTGAAAACAATTAGCATGCCATAGGAATAAATCATTGACAAGTGATAGACTTTTGTATTTCATTATTATCCTAATCACTCACGCCACTAAAACCAGATGGGTTTTGCAAACTATTAACCCAATGGTCTAGATGGCAGTAGGCTGTAATTTGTACATTTATGTTAATACATCTTTTTCCATTAAAATATAATTAGCACGCCAGGTTTAATACATCTCTTTCCCTTAAAAAATAATTAGCATGCCAGGTTTAATACACCTGTTTCCTTTAAAAATGATTAGCATGCCAGGTTTACATTAGTGTCTGTTATCTTTGCTTCAGAGTATTATATAGGTGTGTTAAAAATATACATTAACGGTTATGTTTTGGCTTCAGATTTTGCTTGATTAGGGATATTATTTATTTTGATAGGTGTTATGTGGGAAGGTATAGATTATGCTCTTCACGGTGTCATCTCATTGTGAAATAGCATGAGACCTTGATTTTGTAGTTTGCACTTTGCAGGACTTAAAGAGAGCATTTTCAGTCCTTTACCCAACTTGAAAGGATATATCTTTTTTAACTTTTGAACAGCTGAGGTGATTTCAGCATATTTCCCAAATCTTCACTATATTGATGAACAACTCTTTTGAAATGGTTTTTGATGGAGAGTTTACTAAATGTGATGGAATAATTTGTTTATCTTCCTAAATTTCTCTTTGGCAAATTATCCCCGCCAAAAAAAAGACAACAATTTGTAAATTTGTAAATTAATACTTGTGTATAGTGTGTGCTTGTACAGTGTCCGTATGGTTAGGCCAGGGAAATGCTTGACATTTCTGTTTATCCTGCATATGCTAGAACAAAAGGATGATTATAATATTTTACATTTGATTTTTTTTCTATCAAAAGTTCTTGCATTGAAATATGATTGATGTTGCTACTATTTATTAAAAGAGAAACACGCGCGCGCATGTATTTTTCTGTGTTTGACTTAGGGTTGATATCCGTGTAATTTATAACCTTTAATACTTAATTCTTTATCTCTCATGTCCTTGCACATCTCATGTCCTCTACATTTATTTCCTTGTTGCCTATTTTTGTCTGTTATAGTTGTTTGCGTCATTACCTGTATTTGACTGAACTGACTTTTGATTGCAGGATGCACCGTAATAAGGGTCAATTTACTTCTTCTAAGAAGCAAGATGGAGCCAATAGTTTGGGAACAGTCCAAGAGTCAGGGCAGGATGACAATCAATCAGAAACCTCGTGAGTTTCATGTTAACCCTGTAATCTTATACCCTTACTGTTTCTTCCTATGGGACTTTGTGGTGGAGATATGGCTTCCCATTGACTCTTTCTATTGGCATGTGACAGACCATCATTAAGGCGAGTGAACTATATCCTAAGGAAATAGGATTGCTCACGAAGATCCTTTGATTTTAAAACTGTACTCATGACAAATAAGCTTTTGTATAGTGACTTCATTATTACCTATGAGCACTGAATTATAACATTAACCATAAGATATTACCAGCTTTAATGATGCCATGAGCTTTCTCTTTAATAAATAAGCAATCACCAACTGTTGAAAGCACAAAGTGCATTGAGCGAAGAAAATCCTTCAGTTTGTCAAATTGAGCTCTAGATGATTGTCTAAGGCCATATGATTTTGGTAAACTTAAAAACTAGATGAGTGCCATTGACTGCCACTGATTGAAAACCTAGTGGCCAAATTATAAACCAAGAGAGTTAGTAGAAATTTTACTATAGCAGGTTTGCCAATTGACTGGAAGTATAAGAGCAATTAAAATTGGCCTCTTGAGAGTATTCTCTTGCACAAAGCTTGCTTACACCGTACAACTGAACCTTATGCATGTGTTGACTTAAAGCATCTATTTACAACCAATTGGTTTTCTATCCCATGGCAAGGGTACAATAGATCAGGTATTAAACAAGAGAAGAGCATAATACACTTCTTGAACAGTAGCTATCCACTTAGGTTCTGCTAAAGCCTCTTGAATGCTAGGAGGATATTTTAGTGCATCAGCAGCTAAAAACACCTTGGGTTTGAAAATACACGCCTTATAATGAGTCACCATGGGATGAGACGATGAGTGCTCTTAGGAGCCATAGGAGGAGTAAACACTTAATTAGAACTGCTAAATAACATATTTGGTGCAGTGGAAGCACCTTCCAAACCTAAATGAGAAGATTTTGAACCTGATGAAGGCGCAACATGAGATGTATAGGGACTTGGTAACTATCCAAGCAGACCTGCTATGAGTAGATAATGATCACATATCTGAAGATTCCAAAAAATCAGAACTTGTTACAGGCATTGAGTTATCTTCAGTACATGGAGATAGCAATGATGATTGCTCTGATACCAAAGGCATGTAAACATATTGAGATTGAGATTGGCTTGAGTTTAGCCACTCTTGGTTCATCTGACTTGTGAGGCAAGAAAGTGCACTTGCACAAAACATGTATAAACAACAAAGAACAATATCTAAGTAACAATAGCTAGATGATATAATAGGATTTTGACCCCCATAAATCAGCTTGAACCAATTGTGAAGGAGAGTTATTTTGAGGAGAAAATGGAATTGTATAACTTTTTCCAAGCTGGCATCATGGCATGCAGTGTAAAAGTTTACAGAACCTGTGTGTACATCAATATTACACATATGCAGTGCCTTATTTAAAGTGTCTATATTGGGACGTCCTAGTCTATGATGCTAAATCTGCAAAGAATTTTTTTTGAAATAGCAACAAACAAGAAGCCTGACCTTCAGATTTTTTGAAGAGATTGAAACAAGTTCAAGCTTGTACAATCCACCATGCTTAATTACCTCACAAAACACTGACAGGCATAAAACACAAAAAACACGTTCTCCTTGATAAAGTCGGATACAAATAAAATATTCTTATCGCATTTTGACTCATTGCCTGTTTGTGTAGGTGCACACATTGTGGCACTAGTTCAAAATCCACCCCAATGATGCGGCGTGGGCCATCCGGACCAAGGTCACTGTGCAACGCTTGTGGACTTTTTTGGGCAAATAGGGTATGTATTTCTCCCAATGTTCTGTTTCTGGGAACCAAACTTTCTTTTATGCTAATTTTCTCCTATAGACTCCTAATCTATTGAACTTAACTAAACTGTTCTGTTTCTTCCCAATTTATATTGAACGTTATACAGCTATGCACCGTCCAAATTTGATGTATGGTTTTAAGATTCTTCTAAAAAAAAATAATACATTAGATGAGTGCATGTTGCTGAATATGCTATTTGAATTCTCCCAGGGTACTTTTGGTGCAAGTTAAAATATATTGGACTCATTGACAACGAGATACGGATAGTTTGTGCAATGTTTATTATATCTTTATTATTATCACTCAATAGCTTCCTTCTCTTTCTATCACCTTTTCCTATCTAAGGGTATGATGGTCATTTTACACCTTATCTCCATTTTCTCCCCCCCAAAATTGTGTATCAATCATTGCCCTGTGCACAGACACTGACATGTTAAGCTGTGCAGAATTTGTGGTGTTGTTTTAGAGTAGAAAAGAGTGTCTTTTGTTTGAATAATTAGTTTTTTGGCATTGAAAAATTAATGTAAAAAGCTATTTGTCCCTTGAAAGTAATTATTTAAAATCTCTAATTCAACATTTCCAACCATTTATTTGTAGCTGTGCGGACTTTCACGGTTTTTAAAGGTAATACAAATGAAAAATTATCAATAAGGCACTCAGGAAGAGGTAGGGGGAGGGGGAGGGGGATATGGTTTGGTGTTCCTAATATGATTCTAAGACCCTGTTTTGTATTTATTCCTTCCTGTCGAAGGCAAAAAAAAATCCTTGCTGTTAAGGTTGCCTTTGGGTTGTAGCTCGTACAGGAGGGGGATTGGTCATATAAATCAAGCATGACTACAATGACGCTAGGGATTTCTGGTTGGCCATATCATACCTGGTTTGGGCTAGACCTTTAAGCTGCAATTGGATGTTTCAAAAGCTGATATCATATATCCTATACGAGTTAATCTTTCTTTTTGTAGTAATTTTAAGTGGAGAAGTCAGTGTCTAACATCTTTTGTCTTTCAGTTTTAGCATCGTATTTTCATTTTGAAGTTCACTCTTGTTAGAAATTATTTCAGCTATACATATTTGTGGCGATTAATACATATATTTATCCCAAAATAGCTTCCAAAAGATTGCAAAGGGAAAAATTGTATCGTGACAAAAAAGAAAAAAACTGAAACTGGGGCAGAACCACTGGAGTGTGGATGTTGATAATAGCAGTCATATATTTAGGTTGGGCTGGTTTCAAATCTCGTGGTATGGTTACCTTATATATATATATATATGGGGTTGGTTACTTGCTTAGTTGTCGGTAGCTCACAACCTATTGACCATGGAATTCTGCAGGGTACTTTGAGGGACTTATCCAAGAAGAACCACGAACATTCGCTTCCACCAGCTGAGCAGGTATACTTTTGTTTATGATGTCAGCGTGCTAATCTGAATCATTTTATCATTTACTTCTGTTTTATTCCAACCATTTCCTTATACTTTAGCTTCCAAGGTGATGTGAGGATTTTTTTGTCTCTGGAATTTGATGACCAGGTTGAACGGGATGATTCACATTCTCGGACGGCTAACCCTGCATGTAACAGTCTTGTGGTGTTCTCTGATAATGATAAGCCTGCATAGCTCATCTTTGAGTTTTTCAGTCACAGAAATTGATGGTAATTGGCTATGGTCATTTTAGGGTTATAGTAATTTATTCGGTTTGAGCTCTAGAATGTACAGTTATAGCGTATGCTCTCATCAATACAAGATGTTTATTTCTCCAATACAAGATGTTTATTTCTCCATGTTTGATAATTGCGCAACCTGTTTATTCTGGATGTATAAACTGAGAGGCTGGAATTTATATGATATCATGGGGATTTCAATCAGCTGTTTTAGTTCGGTCATGATATCTCTGGATTTGCATGTATAATGTTCTTTAAATTTGTGTTCTGCACCTCAATGCATATTGGTCGTGCAGGTTAATATTAACCTCAGATTTTTGGCCGGTAGTCGACACGTTTGAAGAAAAACTATATTAGGAATCCATCGGGGTGTAAAACTGTATTGCTCGAGCTTTGATACAGAGGAACAATTAATTATTGGGAAAATGACATTGAGGTTTAAGGACCACAAATAATTGTAAAATAGTCCCATTGCACATTCCTCTATCAGAGGTGCCAAGGGGCTCCACTAATATTAATTGACAAGGGAAATTTTGATTTCTATTTAGACAAGTTCATGTATTTATTTTAACAAGTTATGCATTAACAAGTGCATGGCAACAAATAAATAAATAAAGTCGTGTTGACAAATTTGTGTTTATCTTGACAAATTCACTTAACTTTTTTGATAAATGATGTATTGACAAGTTTGTGCCTGTTTTAACAAGTATATGTGTTGATTTGGACAAGTTTATGCAAGTATTTTGACAATTTATGTCTAGACAAATTTATATGTCTATTTTGATAAGTTGATGTGCTTATAGGTTATATATCGACAAGTTTGTGTGTCTATTTTGACAAAAGTATGGGCTTTTCTTTACAATTTAAACATTGATAAGTATATGTGTTTATTTTAATAACTTATAACTTGTGGGAACTCATTTGCCTCCCTTTTTTTTTTTTTTCCTTTTTTAATCAATGGAGGCAAAATGGTCATTTCACAATGAGATTTAATATCAGTGGAGTCCATGGGGACCTCTTTGATAGAGAAATGTGCTATGAGATTTTTTTTTTAAATTTTTTTGTAGTCCTCAAGGCGTGAAGGCTATTTTCCCATTATTATTTGTATCAAAGAGATATTTGTAATTTTATGAAATGTGATATAAATGAATAGCTATGAAAGGTGAAACTAACAAGCAACAAGACAAATGACTTTTTAGAAGTGGCGGACACAAACACATTACTTTTTATATAAAATAAGGTCCTGTCTTATTTTTTATGAATAAGACAAGAGAGAGAAAATATTAGGACATAAACTACAAATAACAAGTTGACAAGAGATATAATGTAGAGCTTGCTTGGTTCAAACATATAACACCTACAATATGATGTAATGATAATGTGATACAATGTTAATTATATGGTAAGTGTTTGGTTAGATTTTAAGTAAGGTGTAATGAGTTTTTTTTTTTAATTTATATCACACAAAAAATAGTTAGAGTCAATGTATAGTGGCAGCAATTGAGATAATGGTGAAGGAGGAGGAAGGTGATAACGGTG
>JBAGKO010000011.1:4496695-4509243 GCA_037177275.1 Acacia concinna
AAAATTGAAAACAGATCCGTTTTTCGCCCATAATATATCAAAATGTCACTCATTTTATGTAGAATCTAATAATAAAAGAACCACAAAAAATATTTTAGAGCTCCCCCAAATTAAGATTCAAGGAGGGGCCAAAGATGGAAAGGACAAGGAGGGAAGCCCCTCCCAAAAAGACAACCTTATAAACCTAAAGACAGTGAATATATACCCCTTTAACTGTATAATGATATTGTACATCGGGCATCAAACTAATGCAGAAATTTATATCCGAATGAAAAGACCAAAGAAAAAGAAACATTAAAAATGACATTGAAAAAGAAAGAAAATTTGACATGATATCCATAACACTATCATTGCCCATACCATATATAAATTAAATAGCTTTCATAGACTAACCATTACTCTACTATTTTCAGTATTTCACTATTTTGCACGATATCATTCTGCAACACGCCACTCTACTATTTTGCATGATATCGTTCTGCAACACGCCAGGAATCCCACATACATCGTATCCCTCATTCTTGGGCGTGACCAAAGGATCAGCAAACAATTCATGAATAAAATATTGAAAATAACTCCTCCTTTCAACAAATCTAACTTTGAATAAATTGAAGGAAATGTGTGGCATTAAGTTGCTGAGGTAAAAATGAAATGAAAAGATGTTGCACACTATCATTATCTTTTAAGCAATGGAAAGGGTTCAAAGACCCTTTCTACATCTTCACCACTGTCCACTACCACTCTTCTCCCCCTCCTCATCGTCTTTTTTCTTCTTCTAACCATATAAGCTTTTATCTGGTACCTTTTATTAAAGCAAACACAACAATTTCTAGAGATCCTATCATGAATCACCAAAAAACATGTTGAATAAAAAGAGCAAGCAGCTGGAGATTCCCTTATTCATTGATTCAATCCAACAAATTGCCAGTGTTCATAGTAATGGCTAACTGATTAACTTTTCACATCAAGTGTTCAAAAAGTTGTACCTCGCAATACCTCATTGTTGAATCAGCACATCAACAATTTTTTTTTAAAAAAAAAACCAGCTGCTTCAACAGCATCTTTAGTGGTGAAGGAAATGAGCATGTCATCTAATTTTTACAGTTGCCAACTAAACCCAGTGGAGTTATCGCGTTGGTGATTGAACCTAAACCATTAAATGATTCAAAGTTGGCGAGGGCTTGCTTTTCATTTTTTTTTTTTTTTAAATCAATGCACTTCTCAAAAACAATGGATGATGTTGCATTTTTCATTAGATCTCAAATAAATGATGAAAACATCAGTAGTATATGAAGAAGAATTACACCTTTGTCAATATTAAGGGAGAAGGATATATTTTAATGCAATTTTTAAGTGACCTTTATTACAAGAACTCACAAGCCTGCTAGAGTAATTTCACAGTTCTTGATGCAAACAAATATGAAAAACAAAGATGAAGTTGAATAATGAAAATGAAAAAAATGTCACCTTTAACTTCAGAGTAGCGATATCATAGGTCAGATCGGCCAAAATGGAGATGATACTGAAGAAGCTCTAACTAATCTCTTAGCAAAGATGAAGAATAAGGGAAATGGAGTTAGGGCAGACTCCTCCAAAATCCACCTACCTGACATTGATATAAATAGCGGAGGAGGAGAGAATCTGGAAGCTAAGGCACCCATAGACCATAGTGGTGGACTGAGGCTTGTATGCAAATCGGCGATAGCAAGAGGAGAAGCAACTTTTGATCATGGGTGTAGAGTTTGTAGACGGTGCAATGATCTCCTCGCTGGATTTATAAATGTGAGACTTGATGGAGGAAAAATGAGCATTATTTATTTATTAGAAGAAGTGTATGAAAAGAAATGAGAGAGACAATGGATTACAATTTAAAAATAATCTTGCTAGAAAAAAGTAGAAACAAACACAGAGTCCAAAGAGAATACTCTATATTGATAATAGAGAGCTAGCACAAAGCCCAAAAAATTTAAGCCACAACTACATATGAGCCACACTGTTTAAATGAATAGTAAATTGATAGAGGAGCCATTAAAGGATAAGGCTTGGCTCAGCTAATTAGTCATTCAGATTTATTATTGTATATTGATTATTATTTCTTTATAGGAATTAAATAAAAATAATTCGAAAAAAATTAGATAAAAATAATTTCTCTTGATTCGCATAACGGATAACTAACCAATAAACTTTGGATTCTGGCAAAAAAAAAAAACCAATAAACTTTGGATAAGAAGTAATGATATTCACGTGCTTATTTTATAAACGAAGATGTGGATTCTAGCCACCTAGGAGCTAAAAATCAGCTCCACCGTGGACCAAGAGCACCCCTACGGACTTCATCATCAGCCGTTGGATCCAATCTCTGTGCCTGTGGATTCTTCGTTGACCAACGCAATGCAAGTCAAATTCTAGTTTTGTTCACTGTTTGGTTTGCGATATAATTGATCGAAGGGTCAGAATTGGGATTGACATTGGATTGGCCAATTCCGAGACTATTAGAATACTATATATTGCTGCTGCGTAATCCTGAACAGAATCAGTACTGTCTACCCCCAGTCACAGGAGATAATTCTTTAAAGCAAATTTGCACGGAAATGGAAGTTCCCGACAAGTTGACGCCGTCGTTCGTATAAAAGAATTAACAGACAAACAACTCGTTAGAGGCATCTTCAAGGAAATACGCGTCAGACGTTGCAGATCGTAGAATCGGCGATAGATTTTTACTTGTCATCTCTTCTCTTGTTCTCGAAACTTCTCAGAATTGTGAAATTGAATTCCACACTTGGGTCAAGGGTTTGTAGAAGTTGTAATTGCGAACAAAAAACAATGTTTGATCGATGAAACTGGTGATGAACTTGGGGCTTTGGTTCCGGTTCAGTTCGTGACCTGTGGAGTTTTGGAGGGAAATTGATGGCCGCCGTGAATCCACAACCTTTGCAGGTGCGTCCATTCGAGAAACACGTGCAGGCTTCAGTACCAATAGAGGACGACGACGGTGACTATGAGGATGGGGGTGTTAGTGGCGATACTATGGAAGACTTGGAAGAGGGAAATGTTACTTTAGTGACCATGCCAAACCATGGAGGAGTTGTTATGACGTCCCGAACTAGTGAGCTCACTCTTTCTTTCGAGGGCGAGGTTTATGTGTTTCCTGCTGTGACACCAGAGAAGGTAATTATGTTTGTTTATTTATTTGTAATTTATTTTAGCCTATACTAACCACATGACTCGGTATATTATGTTGTTTACTAATTACTAATACTAATTTCTTCAATAACTCGCCTTTTATAGAACAACTTAGCTGCATATGGACCTCGATTAGTCAACTTCTTTGAATTTCGTTGACTTGTGGGAATGTCGAGTGTGGGAAAACTAAGTTAAATTGAAGGCAGTGCTTGAGACATGAGTCTTAATGCACTGAATGATCAGCAGGCAAAAGATGTGAATTTTACCTGCATGTTTCACAGTGTTCTGACACCACACACAGCACGTTATCCAACAAATATGATATATGATCTTTTCTCCCATGATGAACGGTTTATGTTCCTACTCATCTGTTAATATATGACAGAAAGTTCATACATTTGTCGCACATTTGTTATGAGATATATTGAAGTATATGCCATGCATTTTGTACATCAAAATTTTTTTCTGGACCTTGTTTCAAGTCAGTTTTCTTTCCATAGCTCACGCAAGTTCCTGTGGAATACGTCTAGGTTTTACTTGTGTCAGCAAACTAAGAAGATATTGATTTTTTTTTTTTTTTGTCATTCCAAGACTTGCAAGGTTCCTAGATATCACAACTAAGATTCGTGTCAGCAGAAGAAGATAATAATTATGCTGTGTATTATACCTGATATTTCCTAAGACGAAAGGCCTTTCACCACCCATCTTATTAGGATTTTGGATAATATTCTTGAATATGTATGTGGTCTTGATATTATAAAAACAAGAATAAGGCCTACATCATTATAAAATTTAACGGGACAATTGACCAGTTTCAGCCTAGGAAGCAGGAACATTTTTATCATAAACAATTTATTAAAATGCGCTTGAAAAAATTGGGGATATACTGACTAAGCAATTTTCATAAACTTGTAACACGTTAGGATCTAGAAATCATTTAAATCGCCAACATAGATAATGGGTTACAATTTCTTTGAAATCCTGTAATAAAATTAGACCACAGTTAAATCTTTAATTTTATGCTTGCTTACTTTTTATTGATCCTCCTGCATTACATCCTGTTTACTGCAGTGGATCTATAAACAGGTCATGGTTATTGAGGAACATTTGGTGTTCAAATTTTACATTGTAGGTGCAAGCTGTTTTGCTGCTTCTGGGAGGACGTGATATACCTGCATGTTCTCCTTCTGTTGAAGTGCCATTTGATGAAAGCAGCAAGGTAATGCAGGTACAATTTTATAAGAGTTGTTTTTTAACTTGCATCACAATTTTATATGAGTGTCTTATCTGCTTCTATTTCTAGGGCATAGGTGATGCTCCAAAGCAGTTGAACCTTTCACGAAGAATAGCCTCCTTGGTTAGGTTCCGTGAAAAACGCAAGGAAAGATGTTTTGACAAGAAGATTAGGTACTCCGTAAGAAAAGAGGTGGCGCAAAGGTGAGAATTGAGATTAACACTGCACCATTTTACCCCTAAAAGTTGGCCATTGGTTTATATATTGTAGATTTTACTGTTAGAGCAGAAATTGTATGACTTGCTTTAGTTTTATCATTTGTGTTTTCCTATAAATGTGTGAATTTTTGCATATAATTTGTGAGTTTGGACACAATGTCATCCTTTGAACAATTGACGCACAAATGAAGCAGGCTAGCACCTTGTCTAACCCATAAATGATGTAAATCATTTATAGAGAGGACTTGTATAGTTCTCTTTCTTGATTATTGAAGTTTTGAGAAAATGGCAATTTGGCCCCTATCCGGTGAGTCTTCAAATTTCTAATTGCTCCTCACCAGTTGAGTCCTGAAATTCTTCAAGTCTCCTCATAAATTGAGTCCTTAAACGTCTTGTTACTCCTCATCAATTGCTTCCTTCAATTTCTTAGTGAATGGTCTTGTATATAGGTTCTAAGAACCGATCTGACTGAATTGGATGTTGTTTTGAACTTTCCACAATGAAATCTGACAGAGAGTTAGGCAGAGTCCTCACAATGCATGATAGGCTTCTTCTAGTTTTCAGTGTAGTCTCTAATTGTTCTTGAAGGTCAGTATGTGCTTCTTTCTTAAGTAGGTGGTTTTACCGCTTGTGGTTTTTAAACTCCACTTTGTTCCTTCCTTATCCTTTTTTTTTTCTTTTGGCTTCCCTTGCCAGGATGCATCGCAAGAATGGGCAATTTGCATCCTTGAAAGAAAGTCCTGGTTCATCTAATTTGGATTCTACACAAAGCTATCATCAGGATGGTACTCATTCTGGAACTTTGTGAGTTTCAAGCTAAGCTGTAACAAATATTGTTGATTGTTTTATGGCTGGAAGTTCTTCTGAGTATTCCCCCCTCCAATTGTATTTTTGCGAAAGTTATCTGTGCTCCTCACTTGCTTCTCATTTCTTGCAGACGTAGATGTCAACATTGTGGTGTTAGTGAAACTAATACTCCTGCGATGCGCCGTGGTCCAGCTGGGCCAAGGACTCTATGTAATGCATGTGGCCTTATGTGGGCAAATAAGGTTGGTCATTGTGCTGATCATTTGAATTATAATGAAGCCACTCATGAGCTTTTACTTAACAGTTAGGCTTCTGAGGTGAATTGGTCTTTGACATGGTATCAAAACCATATTGGATCAAACAGTTAGGAGTTTGATCTTTGCCTTCATTTCTCTTAATTAAAAATTGTCTCAGCATGAGTTATGAAGGCTTGTGTTTTGCCCACAGTTCAGGATAGCCTTTCATATGAGGGAGCATGTTACAAATCATGGTAAAATTCTTAGAGTTTTCAAGTAAAAATTTTTGATTTCGAGTTTAATCAGTAATCGATATGATAAATGTGTTTTTCAATGCAATGCTTGTGTGAACAGGTAAAATAAAACAAAACAAATAAGATACGAACTTCTTGCTTGGATTAGACAGAGAATGATTTAATTGTCAACAGTTAGAATATTAAGGTCTTGGTTCTTCCCTTCTTTCTTAGTGGGACTTGTCTGGCTGCTGTTTTATATAGTTTCTAATTCTGAAATGTAACTGCGTGACACAACGTTTGAACTTTTTTACTGCTATTTGTATTAAGCCATTGGTATAACCATAGGATAGGACTTGGGATGTGTGTTTTCTTTGGTCAGCAGTTTTGCATCTTAGCATACCCTGTTATTGTTCATTACTTATTTGTGCCATCAGAAAAAAAGGTGTTTTATTCTGACTAAATGATATTATTGTAATGCAATTTTCTTTCTGACCTTGAAAATCCAGTTGATTGTTGATCTCTCTAATTGTTTTGCACTTTTCTTGGAATCTGGTTGATTCTTCTAACAGGGAACATTCAGAGATCTCAGTAAGGGAGGAAGAAATCTTTCTGTTGAGCAAAGCGAGTTGGTATGTAGGATGGGTTGCTACATTTTTTTTCCTGATGCACTCGCACACTTGCACAGATGCAAACAGAGGGATTGTGGGAGAGATGTAGAAAACTGAGAGAAAGGAAAAGGGGGCAACAGATGGTGATGGGGATGAGGATAGACAGAATGTAGGAGTGAGAGGAGAATAGGTTGGTAGTTTAGTTATCTATGAATTTAGGACAGAGTGTCCCATCATGGGAAGAGAGACAATAAGTAGAGTTTAGTAGAGTAACAAACTCTGAAAGTGAACAGGTGGGCATAGAGCCTATATGTGAGTGTGCTGAAGGTTGATTTTGTGTATGAGAATATTTTGAGAAATATAAGAAAGACTTGAGCTTCCAGTATCCCTTGTTATGTTTTCTTACTAGTGTATCCACGCATGCCCTGAGTGCCAGATTGGATTTTATATTATCCTGAATGAAATTTGCAGGAGACTCCTCTTGAGGTCAAACCTGTTATCCTGGAAGGAGAATTGCTTGGTATCCATGACAAGCAAGTAGAACTCTTCTACCCTTATTTTTCAATCTATCATTGGAAGGTCAAACAATGTTCCATTACATCTTTTTTTTTTAGGGAATTTCTGAAGATCCTCCCAAGGTCATTGCTGAAGGATCTAATAATCATGCTGTTTACCCCAGTAATGAGGTAGTCCCCCCGGGCGTCCCCACAGCGGGGAAATAGTATTTCAACCCAATACTTTCTGGGTTTTTTCGTTGCTCCATTCTTCATCATCCAATTTGGAGTGAGGCGAATCTAACCAAACAGCCTAAACTTGTATGGTGTAATGAACAAATCTCATGCATATTTGATAAAACAAAAGTGCTAACTAGAAAGAGTGTGTGCAAAAAGAATGTAATAAAAATAATAGAGAAGTGGAAAGAAAATTGTTGAGAAGAGAACTTAAAAAAAATAAAATAAAGTGAAAACAGAAAGATTTGGCCCTGAGGCCAAAAAAAGATGAAAAATTGAACAAATAAAGTAAAGAAAAAAAAAGAAGAAAAAGGGAAAAAGTAAGAGCAATGTTGGACTATATAGAAAAACTCCCATGTCCAGTAGCTAGAAGTATAGGACGTACAAACATGAGGTGAGTCTAACCAAATAGCTTAAGCTACTATGGTCTAATAGACAAAACTCAAGCATTCTTGATAAAATAGAAGTATTAACATTGGCTGCAAGGCTAGGTAACCCTTTCCATTTGTAGCATTTGAAGAAAGTGATATTGAGCTCTGATATCAATATATCATTGATGGAAACCTGTGAGAGAGCCATATCCGATGATCTAGTGCATTGGAACTAATCCTTACGATGAAGAGTTCAGACACCTTATCACCTGAATTCACAATATATGTTTTGTTCTTCAGGGATTTCAGTCTGGAGAAACCTTATCAAACGCAATGTCAGCAGGCTTTGTGCATTCTTCAGCAAATAATGATGAGCAGGTATTCACCATCTGAAAACAGTTTATTTATCTAACAAGTTAATGGTACCAGCACAAATCTGCACAATTGTACACCAAGTGTTTCTTGAGTTAGAATTGCATCTGAAAGTTGAATGGAGTGACCAATGTCATTGTGAAGAGTTGTGCAGGTAACATTATTGTATTACAGTTGCACTTTGGTCGTTCGTTACCTTATATGAAATAAATATATTGTATAGGAACCTCTGGCTGAGCTTTCTAATCCTTCCGACACAGATATTAACATTCATGGAAACTTCGATTAGAAGGAACAAAGTGCTTTATAATGTCAAGGAATTTTAAATATTATGTACAGTATCTATACTACTGAGTTCTGGTGAAGTGATACCTGCTGAATGAGACATCTGAAAGGCGTTTTTTATGTCTTGATTGAACAAGGTGCTCACAAATGTTGAAGTTCTCCGATCATCACCTTGAGTGGTTATTATGAAAAATACGACACATTATATAGCGTCTTGAACTTGTTTATTCCAACCTGATTTTAATGATAAAAATTATCACAAGAATTATAGTGCGGCAACTCCGATGTTACTGATAAATCTTCAGCGGTGTACACGTCTGGAGAATGGACGTTGTTTGCAGCAGCTAATTTGGATATTGAATTATGAGAAGCCTTGGATCAGTTATCAATGTCCAGTCATCTGTACATATACACCGAAAAGATTAGTTTGTGGTGTCTAGTGTTCTGTTTTTTTTTTTTTTTAATATATCGTATTTAAGGTACAATCAATAATCAATAGCAACACTACTTTTGAAGGAGAAGCCCCCTCTCCCCCTTTTCTCTCTCTTCTCTATGGTTCAAAGTTGTTTTGCTTTCGTGATTTCAAGTTGCATTTAACACTTTGGTATGATCTGTTGTGACATCTGTAGTATTTTAGGTTTAAATTTGGATACAGATATTGTGAATATTGAAATAATTACCACTTTTGTAGTTAAAACTAGTTATATATTGAATATTTGAATGTTGTGATTATCGTTGTGATTATTGTTGATTTTGAAATACAAACCAATTATTAAAACCATAGTTCACTTTCAAATCTTTGGAAACACTTTGATATGATACCAATTAAATATTGAATAATTTCATCTGGATTTCTCGTTTTTAACAAATGGAGGATGTTTGATTCACGTTTTATCCGAATGCTCGTGACTTTTGAACTCAAGGTAATTTTAGGCTCACTTCAGAGTGCTATAGTGTTAATGGCCACACGGTTATTGCTTACTAATCATCAGGAAACATTCATCTTTTGAAATTTGTATTAGTGAGAAATCAATGCCCATAACGTATTTTGCCATTATTAGTGCTTCGCCTGCCGGTATGGAAATGAGGGCTAATACTCGTATTAATAATAGTTTAGAATTCCCAAAATCTCGTCTCCAAACAAAGGACATGCAGTATTCCATTCTGAGACCGCACCCTTTGAATGGTCCTCGAATCATGCTAGTTATTACATAAGCTGGCCTACAAGCCCCTACTCTTAAAAAAAATTGCCTAGCCCAAAATGCTCACTTACCAGATGCTACAGAGGTTAGCTAACCCCTGTTTAGGAAATAATAATACTTGAATCTGACCCAGTAATATTGGATATCAGATACTGCATAGAAAAGATAAAACCACTGTAGAGATTCTATCACCAACGACTGAGGTTGCCACCATCAGAGAATATAGCTTTTAACAGAGACGATTCTGCATTTCTAACGTTCTAGATTTCTAGGTACCCATCTGAAGATGTGATTGAATCTTTCTAGTCTTCGATCCAAGATACTTAGCAATTGAGAACGATTCGCCATCGTGTTCTTCATCCTAGAGTCATGAAATGAGCAGATGAAACGTGCTTTGTGCCCTACACTGGAAGATAAATTCTTTTGAAGAACTGGAAAATGGTTTCTAACTTTTCCCGTCTTCAATTGAGGATCCCCTCGAAGAATCACTATCTAGTTGAGCCGTCCCCCTTGGAGATGATGGCAGCAACTCCGCGGATAAACCTGCAAGAGAATAAAGACTTGACTTGATAATCACCAACAAAAGCACAGCGAAGATTTTGGTGATTTTTCAAGCCTTGACAACGTACAGCCGGTAGGAGAAATTTAACGGCATGCGCCTCAGCAGTGTAAATCCTTGGGAACAGAAACGTTGGACAAACAATCATGTACACATGAAAAATGGTAATCTGCTTAAAATTAAATACAAGACACCTGTAAATCCCAGTTGTTTACTTATGGTATTCAACGGGTAAAACAAAAAAATTAAACACTCGTGAAGTTCAAAGGATTTCAACCAAATTAAGGATATTCAAAAGGCGATCTTTATGCATACTACAATAAGGCGTCCAAATTATTGTCATCATCATAAGTTCCATTCATTACCGTACAATCTTGTCGTCTGATCACAATGAAAAACTAAGCAGTAACAAGCTGAATAAAGGTAAGACTTGCAAACCTTTTTTAGATTGGAACTTCTTAGTTTGCCGCCTAATAAGCTTTTTAGCTTTTGTAATTGTGAGCTGCCTAGCATAAGGGGTGAATTCTACATCACTTCCACCCCAATCACCACGAACATCTTCTTCACCCCTCATGGTTCGGAGAACAAATGCTTTTGCCTTGCGACGCTGATTATTGAATAGACCTTTGACGGATATTACAAATCCATCACCTGCTCCACCACTTGGACGCTTACATGGGTGCTGATCAGATTTTCCTGCCTGGTCTTCATTGTCACTTAAGCAGTCAACTTCAGGACCGCTGGTTCCAGCAGGCTGAGTTTGGGATTTGTCTTTAAATTTCCTACCCTACATAATCCATGAAAGGAAAACGATATTTAAATGAATTTAATAGCAAAAGTTAATGACACAACTCCATAGCTAATAACGATTTTCTTCATTTGCAAGAGCCCTACAAGAGGCTCTAAAATGAAGGCCTTGTGCTCAAGTTCAGTTTGTGAGGTTGAACATAATGTTATCTTTTTTTGTGACATAAACATAATGTCTTATTAAACAATTAACCATCAACAAGAAAAAGAAAAAAAGGACGCCAGTGAATAATTAACCTGCATTCCAGTCACCGACTTCAGAACTCCCCAGATGATGTGCTTCTTGACTCGTGAAAAGAGTTTTGGCCAAGTTCCAGTAAATTCTCCTCGGTGAAATTGATCCATCAGTAATTTCAGATCACTCACAACAAATGGTGATCCGTCATATGTAACCAATAACTCAACCTACAAGAAAAATACACAACACTTATATGAAATCTGAATTCTTATGACATAAGTGATATCAGATACAAGCTTCACTATTAGGTCAAAAAACTATCAACCTGACTAATTTTGATGTTGTGAAATTCCATCACTTTTTGTGGCTTAGATGTCTTCTCTTCTTGTGACTTGACTACTTTTCTCTCTCTCTCTTCATTTGATTGACCAGTTTTGACAACTTTGGAATCTTTTAACGCAATCCTAGAGATTTCATCTTGTTGCTCAATAGATCCAAATGGGCTGTTATTCAACGAAGAGATACTCTCTAAGAAAAGCTCATTGGCTACAAATTCTGCAACCGTTTCTTCCCATGTTCTGTCAAAAGAAGACGTTCTTCTCAACTCGGGGGTTGAACCAATACTAGGGTTTTCTATGACATTTTGCAATTTGGATGCCTGCAAGCAGGTTACAAACTCCTTATGAGATAATGCATCTAAAGTTACTAATAATATGTGGAGAGGGAAAGGACAAAAGAAAGACACATTTTATCCAAACCCTCCAACCAACGTATTCCATGATTTGCATTATTGATTTCAGTCATCTAGAAAGTATCATTAGAGACTCACATGGGTTGAATCAGCAGGAATGGTAGGCTGACTTGTAGCAGCAAATTTCATTGCAGAGATGCCAGATTTGGATGAGACCTCAGACTCTTTTGCTGAGTGGCTGTTAGGAGCAAGAACTTCTTGGATTGCCAAACCTTTCTTTACACGTCTTGCACCAGCAGCGGTTGAAACCTTCCAGACCTCCTGCATTATTTTATGGATAAAATAATGAATTTTCTAAAGAAAATAAGCACAATCTTTAAAAAGATAGCATATTAGAAGGCCAACAATAATAAAGAAAGAGAAGACATTAAAACAATTGTGTTTTAAATAAGACATAAAGGAAGAGAAATGCCCTAGAAGAACCAACATATACTTGGTCTAGCGGTGTAAGGCCTCACTAGATCCCTCTAGGTCTCGAGTTCAAGTCTTAAAGGAGACACTTGTGTTGGGAGGGGAAGTCACAAACCTCAAACCAATAACGGATGATAATATCAAAAAAAAAAAAAGGAAGGGAAAATTCCAGAAAAATACCAAGGAAATATAAAAAAGACAATTAAATATGGTGAAATCTGAATCTGAAATTTTTGGAATCTTGTAAATTTTGTGAAATCACCTAAATGTTTTTGGATTTTAACAGTTTGAGTATCTATAATAAAAACTCGTCAAACATTGAATAAATGAGCATCGAGGGGTTATTATGGATACTCAAA
>JBAGKO010000011.1:4509343-4520003 GCA_037177275.1 Acacia concinna
GCATTTAGGCAATGTGTGTCACACATTGCCTAAATGCCCCTCGAGGTGTTATTATAGATACTCAAACTGTTAAAATCCAAAAACATTTAGGTAATTTTACAAAATTTTTAAGATTCCAAAAATTCCAAATACCTACGAAGGACTAATTTGGGATTTTCAAATTTCAGCACACTGAAATGTCTTTTTATTATTTCCTTGATATTTTTATGGGGTCTTCTCAAAAAAGAAATGCCCCCAAAGATAACACACTTCTTTCAATTAACTGTAATTTTAGCATCCCTAAAATAACCATAATCTTAACTAAAAATAACTTTAAATTAACCTTTTTTTTTCTTTGATAGCATTTATAAATTAAGTTTGGTTCTGAAGGTAATTAAAAAAAAAAAAATTGTCAACTAACCTGTCGGCGCTGTGAATCTTGTTCTTCTTCTGGGAACAAATAACCCCATATCATTCGGTATATTGTCTCTGTCAAATGGATTTTAAGGGGATAGATCTCTACCTATAATGCAAACGAAATTCGTCTCAGGAAATAAAAGCAGGCAGTCTCAATATTCCAAGCAGAAGTTATATTACTAACAAGGAGTTTTGATCTCATTCTGATTTTTCAAAATGTACTGTCAACAAGTTTGCATTTCTTTACAAAATGGAATAGATGAAGTTGACTAATATCAAATGCGTCCATTTATTCATGTTATCAGCTCAATTATGATAACATGACTGACAGTGATGGCTGAATAAGTCCAAATATTATCAAGGTAGATTGCAGAATTTCGCAGAAAAGGGAGAATACAAGTTAAACAACACAAAATATAAAGAAACAGGAAAATCATAGAAGCTCTGTTGAAAAATCACAACATATTCACAAAGCAAATAAAATGGCATGAACTTCTTTTCCGTGGTTCTGCTTTGTCCTCCAACCAAATCTACCAAAAAACTTCATGCTTTTATTAGATTTCTCATGAGGCTCTTAAAAAAGGTGAATACAAGCTCCTTATTCTACAGAAAAACAACATAATTAGGTAATTAACAGGTTCTCTCTTTATATTTATTCTTCTACTGCAATTGACAGCATAATGTACGCAAGCTTGATACCATGCTAGTTGCGCAACATGTGTGTTGCTTTGATCATGTAGGATCTTAATGTTTGAAAATTCCAGCAAATTCAAGTATTGTGATGGACTTTGTTGACAACATAACAGCTCAACAGACTAACTTGATTTAAACAACATCAGTATCATAACTACACGAGGCCCACCAATTTGTAAAAGCTGAATTATAATCAATCTCTTAGATGCTAATGCCATACAACCCTTTCTTACACTGATGACTCAGTAGGTGTGGGTTCTTGAACTTGCAAATCCTCTAAGTGATCATGAATTTTCCACACTAGCTTGACAGGGTTCAATTATCTTAGGACAGGATCTACTTGAAAAGAGACTACTAAATAAGCTGCATGGATTTTTTTATACATAGGATTTCAAGTAATTAGCAGATTAGGACGTCTACTTGCCAAATGCCATCACTAACCTAAATGTAACAATTACCTGGAAAAGTTCATAGGGAGATTTTCCATCCTTTGGAGCTCCCTGCCTTGCATCTAGTCTGAGCATGACTTTTCTATAAACAACCAAAAAAGAAAAAAACATGCAATTGAGAACCTAAAGCATGGAAGGATTTAACAAATTCTAGAAAAAGGTAAGGCTTACATACTTTCCCCATTCAGGTGGAGGATTCCAGGCTGATAAAAGCATATCACACTTGGCATTAGGCAGACAATTTCTGATGACCAAACATTTTACTGTAAACCTAGAAACACCCACATCCTTGTAATCTCGATTGAAGTCGTACATCTAAGATGTCATGAAAATGAAACTAAATTAGCAAGCTCTTAAAAGTCAAGACCCCAAAGAAACAAACTAAGAAATTTTCAAGATGAATTGCTAGCAACACTGTAATCAAAGAACATTGGAGGTTAGCATCATGGCTTGAACCATCATGAGGTGCCAACACAAAGATATCTGCAAGATCCCCCTGCTACAGTTAATTAAATACCTGTATTTAATAATTCAGAGTCAAGCGATAATGTTGTTTCGCCTTTAAATAATGTTATTAAAAAGCTGTATCTTGACAATTAGGGGGCCTTTGTTGCATAGCTGCTAGAATGCTTGGGCTTCATGACACATTGCTTTGGGTAAGCAACGTCACATAGTAGATATACAGGACCACTTCAAGGACACTTGATTCAAAGAACGTGCAACATCTTGGACAGAAAACTGAATTTCCCAATCTCAAAGGACACTTAATTCAAACTCAGACCCAATAAGGCCTTACCACTTGAGATTTGGGGTGATGTCTTTGAGAAGTTTTGAGCTGAACAATCATCATTTTCACATTGTAAAGTTGCATACCATGTTGGAGAATAGGCTACTTGGTTTCTTTAAAGACAGTCAGGTACTTGCCATAATGTTTATTGGTTTTAAAAGGCAAAATGAGCATTAAGTTCTCTATTAAGTGCAGTTTTTTCTACTCTCTGGCATTATTGGTCGGTATAGGATGCTAGTGTCAAATCAGTTCAACTCCATTTATCTTCTCATCAGCAACAACTTTCCGAATGTATTTTACTCTCAAAAGAAAAACTTGCATATAAGAGGAGCAAAATCCATCTAACACACACACACGCACTAACTTACATGGTGAAGATCAAATGTTTAAACAGTATGTCATACTGAGTAAGAAGCAAATTTAAAGTATATTTTCTGATATGTTAAATATGAAATTCTTACCATGTCATTAATCTCAAATTCTGCAAAAGATTTACCATCAAGCAGCATGCTCCAACCAACTTTATCAATTTTCAATGATATGTGCATAGCATAGGAAGGACTTTTGTTCTTTTCCTTCTCAAAAAGCTGTTGCTGTGCAGCTTTCTGCAGAGCCATCTTTAATGATGCAGATGCAGCCTTCATAGATTTTTTTGCACTTGCAAATTCTCTCTTCAATCCTTGCACCTGCCAGTGTGGGACTACTGTTAATTACTCATGCAACCTTGTCATATTACAGAAGTATGCTTAAAACACAAAAGTAGACAGTACATCCCAATGCATGTTAGAGAAAAATGGAAAATCATAGTGAATAAGAAAATGCAACAAGAATCACGATATCCTTCCCCACACCTAGAAAATAGGTGAATAAACAAATGAAGATGATAACAAAAGCAACAACGAGACCCAAAATTTTCATGGGAAGCCCCAATTGAGAAGCATCAATAAAGATACAACGACAGAGGATATGATCATGTGCAGCTTTTACTACCATTAAAAATACAATCAATTTTAGGCTGTAGAAAACGTTAATTGCATTGAAAGTTAATTAAAGAGAACTGCATAATTTTCAAACAATTAATCAAATTTTTGCCAAATTTGAGAGGAGGCTAATATAAATGTAACCTTTTTTTTATGGATATAGGTAAAAGGCAGCTAAAATTGGACTCAACCTGTTTAATCACATCCACTAAAGTGTTGTTTAGACAATATCTCACCAGCATTGGTCTTCCACATGCAGTCATCCACAGCTCGCCTTCCCTTTCTGGACATGAATCTCCAGATGCATCACCCGAACAAGACAACTTTCTAATATCACCAAGAATCAACTTCTGCTCCCTCTCTTCTTGTTCAAGGTTGATCTTTGCAAGTTCTACCTCTTCAATGCCATCAGGGACCACCTCATCTGCTTCCTCCTCAACATCTTCATCGTCTTCACCAGAAAATGACATGCTACTTTTTTGAGGCCTGTATTGTGTACAATAAATAATTAATTAATTTGAAAATATCATCATTTAGCGCACAAAAAATTTCAAACTTTTCTTTTTTGCAGGGCCAAAAGAGATCGCCTTTAAGTACTGTAACATACATAAACATTACTTAGTAATACTTGAAGACATCGCCTATCCAAACCCAAAGCATAACCAAATTCAAGGGAAGAAACACATCTGACACATAAATAGTTTTGCACAATTTACAAAGTAAATTGAAGGTATTACTGCAGCACTCAAATATTGGTTAATCATACCGCCCTAAGTCATGTCATCTGCAAAATTAGTAGTTTGAGGGTTGAGAACAAGCAAATGTTTACAAATAAACCCAAACCGTTTTGATTTATCCACATAAGCAAGACTGTTCTGATTGCTTGATAAGAATAATCATGCTCACATTATATGATAAAATTTGACAGAACGTAAATGTTTATTGGTAGCATATCCGCATCATTCTCCCAACCACTATTTCTTTACCATGGACAATTTCAATCATTCTTGGAATTTACATTTCTCCAAAAAAATTGAGTTCACAGAAATCTGAGGTTTCTCCCATCCAACTTCACTGAAATTGTTCCATTTTATTCTAGTCAAGATATCAGAGCATTGAATCTTGATTTTTCTGATTTCTTTCTAAACTTTAATTTCAATTCCCAACTCATTTGTGAAAGAAAAGTTTTTTCTTGATAAGCCAATTTTGGAATTCTAAATTTCAGAAAGGTCAAATGTCATCTGACAATTACATTAAAAAAGGACAAGAGAAATGACATTTGCAGATTCAGTTGCTGCCATGGTTCTTTTTCCACAAATGTTTGTGATAAATTAAGTTAGTTCAGAATATTTGTTCGATTTAATTATCCACTATGCAGTAGCATGATACCCTATGGAATAAGCTCCTTGGTATTTTTGGCAAGAGTTTGGGTGTCTTAATAACTTGTAACATTTCTCCTCCTTGAATTTAATAGGTCCGGTAATGAGAAGGAAAAAAAATTTTGTGATGGTCCATGGTGTATTTAATTGTGGTCTGCCTAGTAGGAAGAGAATGTATGCATCTTCAACGTATCTTATACTTTAATTGTTTTATTGAATAGAATTGTGTATATAACTTCCTTTTTGTACTCAGCACTATTTTGAAAAAATTGGGTCAAGGGACCTCTCTGTTTGATACGCGGACATATCTTTTAAACCTATTAGGCTTTATATACAAAGGGGTAGAGGAAGACAGGAGATAACATGCAATGGAGTTACAGAACAGGACCTCTTGGTTAACAATTTGTCCCAAGCTTTGGTTGTTGGTAGACAATAATGACGCCGTGTGATCCATATAGTCAACCCTACCTAGAGGGACAAGGCTTGTGGTTGTCCTTTTTCAGGTTTGAGGATTTTTCACCTAGGTAGTGGTATAAATATAAATAAAGCATGATGCAAATAAAGAGTACTAATACAGAGAGTGGATCACTACATTCATGAGTTATTGAGGAAGCGAGACAGATAATGCTTAAATGTAGCAAAAGGGCAAATAGAGGGACTATCCTCACTTTGGAAGGCGTGCAAAGAGCAGGTTGGTCAATACATCCAGCATGACCTGAAACTGACGGGAAGTCATTGTTGCTGTTATGTTATGAGAATTAAAAGTGACCTCCTTCAAGGGCTTCACCTGCAGAAGTTAAAAAAAGCAGTTGACATAAATGTTGAGAACAATTAAGGCATGTTCCATAGACTAGAGAAACCTACTTCATGAAGATATGCATGTCTGAAATTATATGCCTTGGTTTTGGAAAAATAAGTGTTGCAGTGATATATTCAGGACCAGGGCGTCAATATTATGTAGCTCACCTTGAGTTCTGGAGTAGCACCTTTGTGCCTTGTGTATCGAAAGTACATATCACTGGGCATAAAAACTCTCTCAAGAAGAGCACCTGTTCGCATTACTTTTGGTGAGCCTCTATGGATTTTTGGAAGCCATTGCACTCCAGCACCTGGATCAACATCTGTTGGGGCAACATGGGCCTGCACATGCTCCAACATAGCAGAAATCTCCATTCTGTTCCAAGTCATTTGAGGTTGATCCTCAGCACCACGCACATTTGTAGTTCCAATAGCTTGCTCAATCATCTCAGATCCAACATGAAGTAATGAATGAAATGACTGGGATAAAACACGGCCACTTGCAGCAGTAAGCAAAAACCTACCCTATTTGGCAAGAAATTACGTGACTCAGAAAGCATGAATAGATGACATCTATAGTGTCATTACATGAATAAATGTATCAAAGTACATATTACATAGTCGCATGACCAACAGCAAAGGGATCTGTTAAAAAAAAATCAGAAAAGAGAGAATAAAATGAAAACATGCAAAATGAGTATAATTGTCATCTACATTAGAAATGAAAAAGAAATTTAAAAGGTGTCTGCATCGTTTGGAAATAGGATTTTCTCCACAAATCAAAGGTTAGAGAAAAGAAAATTATTTTCATCGAGTTCCAGCCATTAGTAAAGCACAACAATTAGTGTATAATCTGCGAGCTGTTAAACGAAATTCAATTTTGGATGCATAAGCATATTTTAATCTTACATTAACATCCTCTGAGTGAAGATTGAATTGTGGTTCAATAACATTCACCATCAAATGACAAGTCCCTTCTGAATCATCTTTAACTAGCAACAGATCACTTTTAACTGGCAACGGATTATCATTTTTACCTGGAAACAGACCAGAAAGAGCAGAACAGGCCTCTTGATCAAGTACTGAAGAGCATTTCATTTAACAGAAATTATCAGAAGGATCCTGCAAACAGGAATAATATTTTCGGCAACAAATGGCAGTAATTTCTCTTTTGCTACTAGTCACTAAACTAATTTGCACACTCAAATCGATAGCACTTGGCAGAATGTCTTAAAACATATTAAACATACCAGATGAAACATCCACCTCAATTGAATTTTGTGGTGCAAGTGATCCAGAAGTCTCTCCGGAAGAGGAACAATCAGCAGTGATCCCAGGGAGATATTTCTTAGAAACATCATCAGACTGATAGGTTTCGGCTGCATCATTCTGTTTGTTTCCCTCCAGTAATTTCCTCTGGGCATACTGCCGAGAAGGAGAGGGCTTGGGTGGTCCAAAGGCTCTAGATAGCACATGAACAGAGGATAAAATAGCATCTCTATTCTCAATAGTCCACAAAAGCTTAAGACCATACACAAACACACGCTTACAGTTGTCAGCTACAATCACATTGTACCCATCATCATCACTTGGGTCAGACAGAATATGCTCATTTTCACCTTCGTTTTCAAATCCAGATGGTACATTTGTCTTCTCAACATTTTTTCTTCCTTCTTCTTGCCAAGCTAGTAAACTAACAGGATCAGCCTTTGGGGACTGCTTTCTTATAGTAAAGTAATCAGAAGCCAACAAAAATCCATCACCACAATTTTTCTCCATGCAACCTTTTTCACAGAGGATTTTGTCCACAGGTGCTAAATGTGAACTTTTCAGTGTCATATTAATTGCTTTTGCAATACTTGGACAGTCTTCACTATTTAGAAATGCCTTGGGCATATGAAGATCGATTCCTAGGTAAA
Organism: Acacia concinna; assembly: GCA_037177275.1. Classification (NCBI taxonomy): domain Eukaryota; kingdom Viridiplantae; phylum Streptophyta; class Magnoliopsida; order Fabales; family Fabaceae; genus Acacia; species Acacia concinna. The sequence continues at coordinate 4,516,745 of JBAGKO010000011.1, forward strand.
CAGATTCAAGAATGTCACGTTGGCTTTCAAAAGTATATTTTTGCCTGCCCCTACTACTACAGTACTCAAATTTCATCTTTGTCATTGTTACAGTCAATCCTTTGGCCGGATCGTCATCATCAAAAGGTATGTGCTTTATACAGGTTGGTGTAGCATCTAAACGTATCATAAACTCAGTCATCACTCTATCTAATGACAAATTACCCGACCTAACAAATCTTGGGACTCCAAACCGAGGAAAACGAGAGAACATACGCAATTTGTGTGGAGGGATGAAATTCAAGTTCCAGAATTTAGTAATCCATGCCAGGTCATAAGCACCAACATTCACTGTTGGTGAATGAGGTGCAGCATTACGGGTTTTGTGCAGATGATAATTTACAGTATAATCTCCTTCAGTACCATCTCTAGCAATGGAAGGCGGGGATTGATTTTCTAATGAAGGATCCAAACCTTTAAGAGAGATGTTCAAGTGGAGGGAAAGGGAAGTGGATCTAAAGGGATCAAATACTTTGTCACGAGGCATCCCCTCAACTGGTAGTGCAAATAAATAATGATTCAAGGGAGTGCCAGAGTCACAACCCCAGTCCATTGTAACTTCAAGAGTGAAGACTGGGGCTTCCAAAAATGCACCAGAGACACCTGCTGGAAGCTTAAAACCCTGCTCATTAGCCAAACGCTCCAAACTGCTCACTAAAACCTTAAAATCCTTGGAATAAACAAATATACGACCATCAGACTGGTGAATTTCTATAGATCCAGTCACAACTTGGAGTTTGTCATGCTCTTCATAAGCATCTGTACTTGCCAAAACATTCAATCTTAATTCAGAGAAGAACAAGGAAATTTTTCCGTGAATGTAATTTCTCATGTCATCCCACCATGGCAAACTCTTCTCCTTTTTGGGAGGCAAAATAAGTGGACCTGGGTTCCTAACACTTAGATTCGCCCTCCGAAGGGCTACAGTAAAAGCATAACTTACATCAGCTAAAACTGGTTCATGACCTACTCCAAATGATGCTTCTCCTTTCTGAAAATGTATGGGTAAGTCTGTGTATGTCTTCATTGGTGGACTTGTACCACTAGCCGATCGAAGCATGCTAACTTTTCTCCACCTCCCAATATAGACATCTTGAAAATTTTGAGGTTGGAAGCAAGTTGCCTAATTAACATTAGGTAGAAATAAGTAATAAAGCGTTATCAGTTTTAGGTTGAACATCATCTAGTTCATTATCCATAAAGGGCAGTGAGAAATTTAAACTTCAATTGAACTTAAAGGAAAAACAAAACACTCATACACAAGCAGGCATAAAAAAAACAAGGCAGCCCAATGCATAGGGCTCCCACTAGGTGGCTGGATCTTGGGAGGAATAGATGTACCCAGCCTTAACCCCACAGTTAGGGAGACTATTTCTAAGATTTGAACCCATTACCTCCAAGTCACATGGCAACAACTTTACCATTGTGCCAAAGCTCACCCTCTTAGACGCAAGCAGGCATAAACACACATAAATATATGCATATAAAATCTTTTCTCCCAATATTTGTATCAAGTGTTTGGATAATTCAGAACGTTCTGTAAACATTAGCTTAAACTATCAAGCAATTGTAATTTTAGTGGAGTTGAGTGTATGCAGTTTTTGGAACATTGGGTATGTCCTAAAGAGGACATTATCGTTTGATAAGATCTAAGAGGTTTATAAGGATGCTAAAGCATTTAGGATTCAGCAGTATTTTTTGCGTGAGGAGCATACAAGCATGTTCCTTCTTCAGAAATCCTGAGAAACGAAAGTACAATAGTAGTTAGTTCTGTCCTCAACTTGGTGTTCTGATCAAGGTTTCACCAAGGGGTTTCTGTCACAGATTTGCAACAGGGTTGGGCTGCTTTCATGTTATCTTTTTCAAATGTTATATGTTTTTCTTTTCTATGTTGCTATTCTTCTGTGAGTGTGCTTCCGGAGGATTCTTATTATCTTTTTGAATCTCTTTATTCCTTAATTTTTTTCCTACAAAAGTAGACCATAACTATCCCCATAGCTATATTTGATTCTAGTAGCCTGAATTCAAATATTCACCCAGCCTTGACCGCAGACAAAAGCATAAAAAAAACAGCCATAAATATCAACTCAAGTGTTTTCAACAGTTTAATTAAAACTATCAAAAGTAAATAGCAACAAAAAACTATCAAAAGTAAATTATATCCCTCGTTTGCATTTTACCAAAAAACAAAAACAAAAAACAAAAAAAGTACATTTTTTATACCAAATTGTGTATGTTAGCTTTTTTACCTATAATGAACCTAGAGAACTACGAGTATTTAATTAAATCTAAAATGTGTTTTCAACTTTTATATATAAAAAATTCAAACCTCAATAAGTGAAATTTGAACGATGCATAAAAAAAAAATCAATGCTAAGATTCTAGAGTTTTGTAGCCCTAAAATATTTGCAATTTTAAAAAATCCATTTTAATAATCAAAATAATCTCACCCAAAAAAAATTGCATATGATGTTTCATTTTCTTATTTCCTATTAGTTCACCAACCACACTAGTAAGCCATGTCACTCTCCATTCTCAATCCTTACAATCAAAGGAGCTAGCGCATGAAAAAGAGAGAAGATTTTTAATTACATACAAGTTGTACTCCTCTAAACAAAGGAATGGAAGATCTTCAATAAATCAGCTCTTTGAGCTGACTCAGAGCCTCATCCTCTGTTTTTCTTATTTTAGGTATCTCAGAAAGACCAGAAACAAATACTGGGAGAAGTTGTCTCGAATCCAAGTCAAATCCCAAGATCAAAGGAACCAAAAGAAATCAAAGTCAAATCCTATTCCTATCAGTGCAAAAAATAAGGGGAAAAACTAACAGACTAAACAACAACAGAACAAATAGATCACTAAGCCACACACATAAAGATAACTAAGCCACACACCCATACATGCATCCGCATCACCTTCAATAAAAGTGTTGTTTGAGAGAATAGAAAAGTTATTTTTTATTGATACAATTATTAGGTTTATATACAAAAGAAATTACGCGTAAAATTAATCAAATCGGGGCGGTATAACCAGGTTTATATTGCTGGTGGCATAACTCACAGATAGTGTCACCCTTGTCATTACACCACCTTTGTATGCATCTGCATGTGCATACTTCAAAGTACCACAATAGGAGCATGGTATATATCCATATTGGAATTTTCATCTTCATCATGACAAATCCGACATTCAACAATTTTCCGAGGAGATTTCATATCTC
>JBAGKO010000011.1:4520103-4532325 GCA_037177275.1 Acacia concinna
TTCAAATGACTTGCCTATTGCCCTACACAAAAGCAAACAAACATGTACTTATCCTATTGCTAATTGTGTCTTATGATCACTTGACCCCTCCTTCCTACTCTTTGGTTACCACATTAGATACTATTTTTGTCCCCACCTCCATTTCTCAAGTTTTAGCACATCCAGGTTGGCGTGCAGTGATGGAAGAAGAAATGATAGCACTAGAGATGGTTGGTACTGGGAATCTCATTGATCTACCTCCTGGTAAAAAGGCGATTGGGTGTAAATGGGTATTTATAATTAAAACCAAAGCTGATGGCACCTTGGAGCGTCTAAAAGCTCGATTAGTTACTAAAGGATATACTCAAACATATGAGGTTCACTATTCTAAAACATTTTCTCCAGTTGCCAAGTTGTCTTCTGTTCGCCTGTTTATTTCTATGGCAGCATCCTATAGTTAGGATCTGCATCAGTTAGATGTTAAGAATGTTTTTTTCTAATAGAGATCTTGAAGAGGTTTATATGGAGCAACCACCTGATTTTGTTGTTCAGGGGGAAAAGAGAAGGTATGTTTTCTTCAGAAATCTCATGTATGGTTTGAAGCGAAAGCCCTTGTGCTTGGTTTGACAGGTTTAGTTTGGTAATACAGAAGTTTGGCCTGGGCCAGAGTAAATGTGATCATTCTGTTTTTTATCAACAAACTAATGGAGGGTTGATTCTTTTGATTGTCTGCATTGATCATTTTGTTATTATAGGCAGTAATGTATTCGGAATTTCATCACTTAAGAACTTTCTCAGTTCTCATTTCCAAACAAAAGATCTAGGAACATTGAAGTATTTTCTTGGCATAGAAATTATGAGAAATAAGGAGGCTATTTTCTTATCTCAAAGGAAATATGTTCTTGACTTACTAAAGGAAACTGGGAAACTAGGTGTTGCACCAAGTAGTGTTCCAATGATTCCTAATCCTTTTCTGGATATGGATGATAATGTACCGTATGATGAACTTCCTGAAGATATTCAAAAAAAGATAGATCTAGAAAAGATTAAACTATTTACATATCCTGAGAGATATCGACGATTGATTGGGAGGTTGAACTATCTTACAATAACTCATCTTGATATCACATTTTCAGCAAGTGTTCTAAGTCAATTTCCGCAAGCTTCTATTGTTGCTCAGTGGGAAGCATTAGAGCATCTTCTATATTACTTAAAAGGAGCACCAGGACGTGGTATATTGTATACAAATCATGATCATACTAATATTAAGTGCTTTTGTGATGCGGATCATACTGGTTCAAAGACAATTAGACGATCTACTACAGGATAATGTGTGTTTGTGGGTGGAAATTTAGTGTCCTGGTTCAAGCAGGATGTGCTTTCTAAGTCTAGTACTAAAGCAGAGTATAGAGCTATGTCTCAGTCGGCGTAGGAGATCGTGTGTATTCATCAGTTGATGGCTGAGATTGGACTACAATTACCAACAAAATTGTGGTGTGATAACAAGGTTACACTTCATATTTCTTCTAACTTAGTCTTTCATGAACGACCAAGCATATTAAGATTGATTGCTATTTTATTCGTAATATGATCAAGAAGAATTTTATTTCCATCGGACACAAGATCTGATGATCAATTAGGTGATTTTTTGACCAAAGCCTTAAGTGGGACACGTGTAACCTATCTTTGTAACAAGTTGGGCTTTATTAACATCTATGCTCCAACTTAAGGGGGAGTGTTGTAAATAGGGAATATTCTTATATTAATTAGGATTGATTCGGGGAATTAATTAGGATTTATTCTAAACGCGTATGTAATTAATTCTACACAAATAATTCCAATTGACAATTAGGTCTCAGAAAATCAGAACTTGATTCTTAAAAATCAAAAAGTAGCCAAAAAAAAAAAAAGAATATCTAAAGAGTACCTAAAATATCTGAAAAATTCTAAATCAGATCAAATCAAGGAAAGAGAAACCTGAATCTTGAAGTGATCAATATGGACAAATGCACAACAAGGATGTGACGAGGAAGAGAAGACAAGCAAAACACCGTATGAACCATTGCGAAACTCGCCGGAAATTTCCATCACACGCTGGCGCGTGGCTCGCTGGCAGAACCTTCTAGTGGCACGTGAGATCACACGCGCCGTCAGAACTTGATCGAACCAGCTGGGTTTTGCCAATCGGCACCCTCTGATTCTTCCTAGGTGGCGTGTGTAAGAACTAGACGTCGTTGGCCGAATGCTTTGTCTCTCTCTCTTACTGTTTCTCTTTCTCTCCTAAACTCTATCTCTCTCTCTTTCAAGGAAAAAAAAAATTGTGACTCAGAAAGGCTCTGGTACCATGTTGTTTGAAAGAATAGAAAAGTTATTTTTCATTGATACAATTGTTAGGTTTATATAGAAGAGAAATGACGCGTAGAATTAATAACATACCCGTTTAGAATCAATCCTAATTAATACCTGAATCAATCCTAATTAATATAAGAATATTTTCCTATTTACAATAAAAAGCAATGGCAATTTTAGTTTTAACCAATCAAAATGTTCTGAAACATTCTATTGTGCTTTACTACTATTGAGAATGATTATTGGATGCCTAATGAAAATAATGGTCTCTAGCACTGCTGCAAGTAAGCAATGATATTCTATTCACTATAACTCTCATAACTTGCTGTCATTTGGTCCACAAGAGACCCATCTATTAAATATATTGATCTAGTCAGAGCAGAAAAAGAGATCATAATAACCATATATTCAAAGATGAAGTTGACGCAAGAAGAGATAAATTACAAGGTCAAAAACTAATTATATCAATTTCTATGAGAGGAGAGAATAATAATGTTATATAACAAAAGACAACGAGTCTTCCTGAAGCAAAAACTAACACAAAAGCCTTCTAACAGGCTCTAACTCAAAAAGAGCCTCCATTGCCCTTTGAAGGTTTACAATATACACTAGTTAAATTCATCACTATATTTACACATAATATATATAAATGGAATCTTCTTCTTAGTGAAATTTGAGTAAATGAGATGGTATAAATAGAAGAGATGAAGCAAAGAGATCTTTTGATATTACCTGCTGAGCCAACACAAGACAACCTTCACATTTACTAGCACTTCCAGAAAAAAGAGGTAGTGTGTAATTCCGAAGACTTGCTACAAGAGAACCTGCATTGAAGAGAATATTTCTCCCATACAGTCGGGAAAATGGAATATCATTTTCACGACAGACAGGATCAAGCTTCTTCAGAAATTCAATCATCCCATCATCTCCACCATCAATTTCTGTCAAGCTTAAATTCAAGTCTGACACACATATTGTGAGAAGAGACCCCCTTGAAGTGCTAGGCTTGAAACCAGCTTGGAACCCATCTCTGCATGCACCCGATCCTTCAAATAATACTAGGTTCTGACATGCCTTATAATATGATTGAAATGACTGCTTATATATTTCTTCTCTCAAGAATTGAATAGTTGAATAATCTTTTACATCAATCTCAATGTCATTAAAGTAAGTCTTCCTTTCTTGAGAAGAATTATTGGTATCACTAGGTTTGGGTCCTGTCTTGGCCTTTAATATATATTCATCCAGAAAATTCAACCGAACAGCTAGCTCAGTGGCCTCATTTTTCAAAAGCTGATAGTGTTCATCAAGCCATCCCTGAATTGGTTCTTCTTCAATATCAGCAGTCACCTTACGTATGCAAAATTTTATGCATCCGAGCTTATTTGAACTAGGTTTTTTTACTTTAGAACTTTCCTTCTTCATAGGGAAAATAAGATTAGTTTTAGCAGCAATAATGAGCTTTAGAGCTCGCAACATATCCTCAAGAGCATCATCAATAGCACGTAGTTCCAATCTGTGTGGCATGCACACATGAAAATCAAGACTTTGAATTACAAAGTCCCATATTGTGATTACAGCTTCTTTAGTATCAGACTCACTTGTAGAAACTCTAGGAATTCGTGAAATTTGTGTGCGACCACTCTTGAAAATTCTGGCCGCATTGAAACTAAACATAAGGACTTCGAGGAGCATTCCTATCCGAGCATTCTCAGAGAAAATTGATTGAATCTGAATGCTGGCATCAACTCCATCTCCTAGCTCAGCAGATACATTCAACGTTTCCACATCAATAGCAAAAATATGTTCTTTCTTCTTTTTCTTCTCAAGATGTCCTGATTTCATTTCACTTTTTGAAATAGCTTCTCCAACATTTGATGCATCTTTCATGTGTTCATTACCAAGCTCCTGAAGCTTCCTATTGTGTACCAATAACTTCAGCTGCAGGGCAAGTTCAATTAGTGATAGATGTACATCAGGCTCCCACCTCACAGTAATATCAGTAGCACTAAAAAGAGAGCAAATGGCAATCTCTTTAAGGCCACCTGAACGCTGCACAAATTTAGGATTTTGCATGTCAAAAAGTGCAACCTTTGTTACAGGCCGGTTTTCCTCCATATACTCTTGATAGATAGACCTGGCTCTTTCAAGTTCCAACTGTTTGGACTGTTTCTCCTTGTTCACACACAAAGTAAAATGAAAAATTTCAAGAGAAACAGAGAACTTCAGTTTCGGATATTCACTTGCAATTGTGGACATTATATGTGCTTTACGTGGGGTACCCTCTGCGGACATGCTAATCATAACTCTACCACCATGAGAACCATAATTAACTCGCTTGGGATCTAAAACACTTGTATTTTCTAATCCGGTATCACCACAAACATACATTGAACAATACTCAAATTTAACTTTCAACATTTGAATTCCCTTTCCTGAAGATTTTGATGAACGCCCATGGCTCTCACTAGATTTCTTCTTTGAGCCAGATCGGTTTTTAATTAGAGTTTGAAAGGATATAGCTGTTGATACAAGTGATTCTACACGCTTGAGAGTTAGGTAAACTGCCACGCGGGTCACTAAAACAGATAAAGCTAGCCTACTCTTGGAACCATCTTCAGAGGATTCTGCATCATTTTTACCCCAATCCAAACTAACCTTTGCTACGTGCATAATGGAGTCAGAGTTAGACTCCACATCGAAAATGCCTCCTTTCATGCATTTTTTATATTCGTCAGCCAAGTGCAACTTTAGCTCACCAAGATTGATGTTTACTGTAGTCCCCACATTTATATTGTTTGCAAACAGGTCTAATGATTGTAAGCAGCCCTGCCAGTAGATGGGTGTTTTACTATCAATATCTATAACCAAGCAATATATTAACATAAATAATATAATAGAGATAACTGCATCCAAATGCTGTACACTATAATTAAAAATGAAAAACATTATATGGCTTAACATTTTAAAATGAAATTTTTATTTTGATGAAATTAGTACTCAAAACACTTAAGAATGATCCTTCTGTCTCAAATTTAAAATCTAAAATCCAAGCAGCCATTATAAAAAGGGGATCACATGAAGTTATTAACAATCCCTTCAGAAGGGGAAAAATCCACTGGTCATTTAAATATAACAAATCGGAGAACTTTAGCTCCCAAGGCAAAGAGTTTCCTGGTTCAAACCATTTTCTGGTTACTTCATTTTACACACACGTGCACGTACACACATATATAGCAAATACTCAGCATGGAAAGTCTCATTTGCAGTAAAGGAAGAAAATACTCACATGATATACAGGCGTACCAGCCATATTTAAAAGCATCAATGTCATATCTGGGGCTGAAAAATTGCATGTCCACATAATGGTCTTGATATCCTGATTTGTTGACTTTTCATCTGCCCTAGTTGGTTCTGGCTTGACAACTTTAGAAGCTTCTTCTCCAAGTACCATTCTTTTCTTCTTTGCTGAATGAAGAACCATCCAAGGCTTTAACAAGCTTATTAAGATGTTGCATTTTGTACCTCCTAGCTTAATTTTAGTTTCAGCTCTAACAGGCAACATGGGCTGAAAAAACATAAGTGATCCACGAAAAATAAGTTGTGGCTCACAGGGACCATAACAAAAACAAGATTAAACAACTTGACCACATTTGAGAAAACCAGTTAAAATCACATTTAAAGTTGCGGTTTTCCAGCACCTTTCCTTTCCTTTAGGGTGCATTAGAATGATTTTGTATCTCTTTGGGAGGCAACCACATTGAAAAGACCATTCACTGGGAACCACAAAGAAGCCGCACTGTAGTTCATAAATTTAAAGCTTCAAAAGCCTACTCATTTATATTGAGCTAAAATTATGTCACTCGGAGCCATTAGAGGAGCAACAAATTCTGATAGATAATACAATAAAATTGCCGAATGATGTGAAAGCATATAATCTTTTCTGAAAAAAAAGTGAAAACCACAAAATCTTCTGGTGACTATCAAACATGATGTGATTTTAATTGCCAGTTAGCTTTCAACAAATTTCTCTATAGAGATAGCTTATCAAGTTCTTGATCTAATTGTTAAGAGATTTTTTCCTTAGTGTAAATTCAGAGGCAGACAACTTATAAAGTGATACGAAGATGCCTCATATGTATTGCAGATAACTTACCTGTACTGGGACCTGTGCAAAAAGGACCACATCTGACTTCAATAACTCCAGGAAGGAAGAACCAGCTTCTCTAAGAAGCTGAGGATTAAATGAGACAAGAAACTTTATGAGCAAGAAACAGCAAGAAAAAATATTTCAGGAGTCTTGCCAAAGTCAGCAATGAAAGTTCATACATGAATTTCACTAAACTCCAGTTTAAAATCAAGGCGTGTATAATCTCCATTGTTGGTAGTGGATCGATATTTAGTGGTTTCCAATTGGATTCCAATGATAGTATTCTCAACAGAAAGACCATGTTCGCGATGCTCAAATTTCACATCCAGCTTTGGTAAATTGAAGCTGACCTATCAATACAAATTAAAACAGTTGACATTAAGACTATTTTATAACCCTCTTCACAAATAGAAACAATAACAGAAGTTGGTGCTGTTCAGAGACGCTTTGATACACTCTGTGCATTTGCCAACTCATTATTTGATTTGGATACATTTGGGTTACTTCTTCTGGCAGTAAATTAACCGTTATGACCTAAGCTGATGAGTTTGCACAATTTCCCAAGTATAAGGAGTCATTAAAATTCATTTTCCCTTTGTGGAGTTTTTTGGACGCTAATCATCCGATATTTCATTAATGAGCCAAGAGGGTATTTATAATATACAAGGAAGGGACTATGTTATGTGACAGATCCACAAATAATTCTAGTCCTAGGCTAATAATACTCTAACAATCAGAAATATAAAATATAATTAATATAATAATCTTATTTGATAATTACTACACTCCCCTCTCAAGTAGGACTATAGATATTTAGCAAATCCAACTTGGCTATAAAATCTTCAAAAATATCTTCGGGCAGCCCTTTGGTTAGAATATCTGCAAGTTGCTTGTTACCTAGTACATAGGAGAGACAAATTGTGCCATCTTCTACTTTCTCTCTAATGAAGTGTCGATCAACCTCAACATGTTTGGATCTGCTGTGTTGTCTAGGATTTAACGCCATAGTCAATGCAGCTTTGGTATCACAGTAGAGTTTTACTGGAGATGAGACATGCACCTGTGCTTCTCTAGTGACCCTTTGCAACCATAATCCTTCCATAAGTCCTTGAGTGAGGGCTCTTAATTCAGATTCAGCACTACTCTTAGATACTACTCTTTGTTTCTAACTTTGCCATGTAACTAGATTTCCCCAAACGAAGGTACAATAACCTAAAGTTGATCTACTATCCTCCTTTGATCCCGCCCAATCTGCATCTGTATAGATTTCAACTGTTTTGGAATCATTTTTCTTGAAGAATAAGACTCAGCCAGAAGTTCCTTTTAGGTATTTGAGAATTTTGAGAGTAGCATCCAGATGTTTTTTCTTAGGTTCATGCATATGTTGACTTGCAACACTCACAGCAAATGCAATATCAGGTCTAGTGTGAGAAAGATAGATGAGTTTCCCAACTAACCTTTGATACCTACCTTTATCTGCTGGTAAGTCATCATTTTCACGTTTCTTCTTCTTCTTAGCTTCTTCTTCAGGTGTACCTAGTTTCTCCTTTGTTTTCTTCTTAGTACTAATAGGTACTCGGCTAGATTTACAGCCAAGCATTCCAGTTTCAGCAAGTAGATCAAGAATATACTTTCTTTGAGACACATAAATCCCTTTACTTGACCTTGCCACTTCCATACCTAAGAAGTATTTGAGTTTGCCCAGGTCCTTGACTTCAAATTCCTGATTTAAGGCTTCCTTGATTCAAACCATCTCTTCAACATTATTTCTTGTAAGGATGATATCATCAACATACACTATAAGTATTGTTATCAAGTCTCCACTTTTTAGAACAAACATAGTGCGGTCTGATAAACTTTACTGATATCTTTTAGCTTTAAGAACAACTAAGAATATGTCAAACCAGGCTCTAGGAGATTGCTTTAAGCCATATATGGACTTCAATTTAAATACCTGATTATTTCTTTCGTTTTCAAAACCAGGAGGCGTGGACATATAGACTTCCCCTTTGAGTTCCCCATTCAAGAATGCATTCTTGATACCAACTTGCTGAAGAGTCTAATGAAGGTTTACTACAACTAAGAGTAAAACTCTAATGGTATTGAGTTTTTCCACTGGTGAAAAAGTTTCATTGTAATCAATTCCAAATTTTTGAGTAAACCCTTTTACTACCAACCTAGGTTTATATTTGTTCAATGAACCATCTACATTATACTTGGGAGTAAATGCCCATTTGCACCTTATAGGTTTCTTACCACTTGGTAAGTCAATAATCTCCTAAGTGTTGTTTTGCTCTAGTGCCTTCATTTCTTCCGTACAGCATACTTCCACTCAGGAAATTCAAGAGCTTCATATACATTATGAGGAATACTAATTTTATCAAGACTAGTAACCAAATTGTAATGAGCTTGAGAAAGAGCAGCATAAGACACATACTTTTGGAGAGGATGTTTAGTACATGAGTGAACTTGTTTCCTTAGAGCAATTGGTAAGCCTGAATCATCAATAATCTGAACTTGATTGTTGTTGACAGATACATCAATTATCTCTTCAGGATTCACCAATGGTTCAGTGATTGGCACAACTTTTGGTTTAGTAGACTTAACCACCTTTTTGGATTGTCGTGAGTATGCTTTATGTAAGTTTTCAACTCCCCTTGATTGTGGCATAGATAGTTTAGAGATTGGACGACATACAGGTGAGGGAACATTTGCTGATGTAGAGGGCAAGGAGGATGATTCAGTATGTGTAGGAGTTAGACATTTAGGCATTGGACATATAGGTGGGGGAATACTTTCTAATGTAGGAGTAATTTCTAAAGACTAAAATTCACTCCACTTCTCCCCCTGAATTGAAGGAAGGGAAAAATAGGACTGATGTTCGACAAAGGACAATCTCAGTTAATAAACAAGCGGTTAGAGACTAGATCAAAGCACTTGTAGCCTTTTTGAGAATTAGAAAAGCCAAGAAACAAGGTTTTAGTAGATCGGGATAAAGTTTTGACTGTGGTTGGTGTAGATGAACATAAGTAAGACAACAAAAAATTCTTAGTGGTAGATAAAACTCAAGATGATGAACATAGTGATATGAACATAGTGATATTCTTTAAGTTTGTCTAGTGGAGAGACAAAGGAAATGATTTGATTAGGAAGTCTGTTTATCAAGTGAGTGGCAGTAAGAATGGCATCACCCCAAAAATATTTTGGCACATTTGTAGTGTAAAGTAGGGCACAAGCTACTTCAAGGAGTTATCTGTTCCTTCTCTCAACAACCCCATTTTGTTGGGACTGTGAGGACAAACTCTTATGAACAATGACGTTAGATTTAAGAAAGGAGTTGAGCGTTTGATTAAAATACTCAGTTCCATTATCAGTGTAGAGAACCTGTATAGATGTGTTAAATTGGGTTTTAACATAATTGTAGAACTTTACAAAGATTTGAGGAACTTCTGATTTTTCCTTTAAAAGATACACCCAACACATATGAGTGTGATCATCTATAAAAGTGACAAAATATTTGGAGCGAGTGTGATTAGGAATACGTACAGGACCCCAAACATCACTATGAATAATGGAAAATGGACGAGAAGATTTATACGGTGATGAAGAGAAAGTAATATGCTAGTGTTTGGACAATTGACAAACATTACACTTGAAGTCTTTATTAAAGGATAAATGAGGAAACAATTTTTGTAAATAGGAAAGGCTAGGATGACCCATCCTCTTATGCCACAGTACGAAATCATTATTATCTAGAGTGGAATCACTGATTTTTGAACATAAAGCATTTATGGTAGAACCATCAAGGTAGTAAATACCATCATTCTCTTTAGCAGTGCCAATCGTCTTCCCCGAGGAGAGATCTTGAAATACAGAGTGCGTAGCAAAGAAGTGAGCAGAACAGTTTGTGTATTTTGTTAATCTGCTAACAGATAACAAATTACAAGCTAGATTTGAAACATGTAGCACATATTTCAGATGTAAGGAGTCAGAAATATTAATTGAAACAATTCCAGAAATGGTAGAGGAAGATCTAGTTGCTGTTTTTATTTTTTCGTTACCAGCCAATGGTTGATAAAGAACAAACATTTGTGAAGCCGATGTCATATGGTCTAAAGCTCTAGTATCAACAATCCATGGAGAAGAGTGGCCAGAAGTTAAAAAGGCAATTGGACAAGTACCTTTGTGTGCTAAAGACGCAGACGCAGGGGAACTTTGTTGAGTTTGCATATTTTTGAGCATACCCAGTAACTGAGTGATCTAGTCATTACTTAAAGAAGGCTGAGTGTGATCAGTTGGAGCATGATCTTAAGAGGTTTGGTGGGCCTTTGGCTTATGCTTTTTGGCTTCCAATAAGCAGTTTTGCCATGTAAATCCCAGCATTTGTCACAAGTATGGCCTACTGTTTTACAGTGATAACAAAATGGTCTACCCTTTTTAGAAGAACCCCCAGAATTGTGATATTTGCTTACCATAGCAGCAGATTCAAATGTAGAGGGTGTAGGTGAAGTGGGTAGCATCACGCATCGATGAGACACTTCTCTATGAACTTCAGAGAAGATTTCTTTCAGAGAAGGAAGAGAAGAGCAACTTAATATTCAACTACGTACCTCATCATATTCAGGATTCAACCCAGCAAGGAACACACAAATGCGACTTGTATTGACAAGTTGTTGGTGGCGAGTGGTGTTAGCAGTAGTAGACCACTGGTTCTCTTTGTATAAATCAAGTTCCTGCCATATAGTAACAAGCTTATGCCAATAATCAGTCACGGTCATTGAGCCTTAGTTTAGCTGCCAAGTTTGACATTGAAGATCATAGATATGAGAGAGATCTTTCTCGTCAGAATAGGACCACATACAGCTTCCCAGATTGCATGTGCCGTAGGTTGATACATAAAGGTGTGGCTTAGTTGTGGTGCATAGCATTGATGAGCCATGAGGATACAAGGAAATTATCTATCTCCCATTGTTTCAATGCGGTAGAGGTTTTGTCTGTAGGTGTTATGGCGTCGCCAGTGTGAAATAGAAGTTTTCCACGACCTCCAATAGCCAAACGAATGGCTCGAGCCCAGTCATGATAGTTTGTAGTCGTGAGTTTAGCAGAGACAATGAGGTTAGAGGAGTGATCATTAATAGAGGACAAACCTGGTGCACCGCTACTAGTGACAGCAGAGCTGGAGTTTTCATCGTTGGAAGTAGACATAAAAAAATAGAGGAGAACGATGACAATGAACGTAAAGTACGATGAACAAAAGAGAACGATGACGATGAACCCAAAGGACGATGACTAAAAGTCAACGTGGTATGGTGACGATGAGTTCAGAGGACGATGAATAGAGGAGAACGATGACAATAAACCCAAAGGATGAAGAACCCAACGATGATGACTGAATGTTGACGCGGTGTGGTAGGCTATGAATCCGACGATAAGGATGGTGAATATCAGTTTACTATCGGGAGGGCACTTCGGGGTTTAATTGGATGATGATGACTATCGGTAGACACAGGGAAAAAGAAAGGAAAAAATTGGATAGGACAAAATTAGAATCCAGAGTAAATTAATCTGATACCATATGGAACTTTGGACACTAATAATCCAGTAATTTTATTAATGAGTCAAATGGGTATTTATAATATACAAGGAAGGGATTCTGTTATGTAACAAATCCACAAATAACTCTAGTCCTAGGATTTAAAAATTCAAATGTAACAAATCCTATATTATCTCCCTACTAATACTCT
>JBAGKO010000011.1:4542986-4554892 GCA_037177275.1 Acacia concinna
ACAAAAATTAATAACAGGGGGTGACCCAATGTACAAGGCTTCAACCAGATGGAGTTTGAGGAAGGATAGATGTACGCAACCTTATCCTATAAGCAAAGAAACTATTTCCAAGATTTGAACCCGTAGCCACCAGGTGAAGCAAACCTTATGGTTGCTCCAAGGCTCACCCTATAAAAATAAAATAAAGATTGCAATAAGAAAATAAATAAAGATTGGAAACAGCCTCTATGCTGGGAGGGTAAGGCTGCATAATCTATCCTTCCTCAGACCCCACCTTGTGGGAGCCTTATGCATTATGCCACCCTTTTAATTTTAAGAAAAAAATTAATAAAGAATGCAGGAAATAATTAACAAATTGACACGCATGCATACACAATCATATTAATTAACTAGAAGTGGGTTATGGGTTGATTGTCAAGTCCAACTCTAATAAAAGGTTATGGGTCATTTAGCTGTTTTTCAAGAGTCATGGGTTGTTAGGTGACCTATGAAAAATCGTAAGTAGCTCTTAAATAGTTGCACGGTCCTAAATCCTATTTGACCCTTCCATATTTCACCCAACTTCAAACCCACCCAAACAACCATTTGCCATTGCGACACACAATTAACTTCTTTTATCTATCAACTATTGGAGTAAAATGAATCTAAAAAAGATATCAATAGGGTAGGAAAAAAAAATACCTATCACAACCAAATTCACACAAGATGGAGAATTCTTTGCAGACAAAAGGAGCAGAAGACATTTCTGTTGCGGTAATGGATGATTGGCTTGATAAACTACATCCTCCTGCACTAGTATCAGATGATTGGTTGCCACTAATGCACTGATGAACATGAATTGGTAATAAATTTATCTTAAAGATAAAATTTGACTGGGATCTATCTTTTGTTATGTCCACATTCAATTCCTCGATTTCAACAGTCGCCTTTGGTGTCTGCAACATTCAATACAGAATTTCGAACACCTCAGAAAAGATTCTAACCAAACCCAAACAAAAACAAACAAACAAAACAAAAAACAAAATGTGAGTTAGTTTGGAGTAATAGGCAGTTAATTGATTCAATGTGGTAAGTGGTTACTTCTCAATATAATTATTACATTTGAGGATATAAAAAACTGTGGTGGAGCCAAAAAGACAGGATGGGGCTTAATTTCGTGAACTATGTCATTCCCCAATATCTTTACATGTGTGCAATTTTATCATTTGACATTTCAAATTGAAACCTTTAGATCTACCTGCATTTTTCTATCTTTTCTTTCACTGTATCTCATTTTATTCTCTTTTTTCCATCACACATAGTTTAACTCCTTGTAGTCATCTTTTTGGGTTCATTCCCCCTCAATTTTCTCTCTATTTTTTCAAATTATCCTTACCTTGTTGACTTTACAAAGTGATTTTCCTCTGACCTCCTATTGCCCCTTCATATGTTTCTCCCACATTTCAATTTACATTGAGGAGGAATGACATTTTGGGACCAAAACTTTGATCTAATTTCAATCTGGGACAAAAAATTCCAGAATTTTAGCAAAGGACCTTTGGTCCTCAATAGTCATATAAAGTTGCATGATTACCCTTTCCCCTAAAGTATTATATGTTAGGTTTTAGAAAGTGAGTTGCAAATCATTACACTATAGTAGTAAATTGTGGAAAATGAATGTCAAATATTTGCACCAAGTTTTCTAATCTTCCATGTTGAAAGGTGGGAAATATATTGTAAATTTTTGGGTTAAAGATCATTTTTGCCCTAGAAGTTTTCCCTGAGGAGCTATGGGCATCTGGAAGTATTTTCTTGCCCAATGTTGCATTAGAAGTAACAATTGCGTGGCAATGTTGCCCTTTTTTAATGGCACCAAATGGTCAACCGTTAGTTTGACCAATCATTTTTGACATGGCTCTGCCATAAGTACAATGCCATGCATTATGACACATCATCATCATCTGCTTCATAAACTTCCTTTCTCCTCTCCCCCAAAATTGTAGACATCAAAGAACCCCAAAATCCAATTCACAACAAAAAGACATTGAAGAAACCAGAAATCTAATTCACAACAAGAATGAAATAACTAGAAGATGTAGCAATACAAAGAAAACTCTCCCATCCTTCAAGGTCATCGCCATTGCCCCATACCCTTCACTGTGACTCAGTCTCATGAACCCTTATCCCTCAACCAGTGTTCCTTTAGACATAGCAATACACAACCACAACTACACAATGAACAATATAACAAGAATCACCAAAACCTAACAATCAATTGAAAAAACAAAAAAAAAATCAGTATGGACCATCATCATCCTCAGCATCCGTCAAACAATCAAAGGGGGGGGAAAACCCCAAAGCCTGAGACCCATTCCTAATAGTTCTTCTCAAAATGTGGGTTTGAAATTCATCACAAGTGAGGTGTCAATAATGACAAAAAAAGGAGCATCGCAATAATTGAAATCCATGAAGAAAAATATAAACAAAAAGCCAAAAAAAACTAAAGATATATCTTCCTTCAACGAAACCCATCAGCTTGCAAACCAGTTGTTCAAATTGTCAAACAAGAAAATCACAAGGGACATTACCTAATCTGTTTGCCCTTGAATTGAATCAAAGTCCCTAAGTTGAATATGAAGTTTCCCATGAGCATCCAAACATGACACAAATCCATCGAAGCTTTTCGAGTTTGTGGCATGACGGACAAATCATTACAAATGCAATCTAATGAGAGTGAAGAATCGCCTGCTATGTGATTAGTGTTGCCACCAGCAGCAAGGGTGTTGGGGACGGCAACGTTGAGGATTGCAGCAAATCGCCGCCTGGGATTGAAGGCATCAACACTTTATATCATATTCCAGATCTGGTTTATTTGAGATGAGAGATGAAGTGAGGGCGTTTTCTTCAATGTGAGAGAAGATTGAGCAAAGAATTTCACTAAGACTGAAGAAAATATCCAGATTGATCTTTATTCATCTTCCTCCCTCTATTCTATCTCTCTGTCTGTGGATTT
The DNA here is from genome assembly GCA_037177275.1 of Acacia concinna. NCBI lineage: Eukaryota > Viridiplantae > Streptophyta > Magnoliopsida > Fabales > Fabaceae > Acacia > Acacia concinna. The sequence goes on from JBAGKO010000011.1 coordinate 4,545,979, forward strand.
TTCTGAATTGGTGAGGGTGATGAGAAGCGAGGACGTGTTTGGTATTTCAATTTTCCCCCCGATGTGGCATATCATGTGGAATAACACAAGACAAAATATCTTATGTGGCATAGCCAACTCAGCAAAATTGGTCTAGCTAAACAGTTGACCGTTTGGTGTTGTGAAAAAAAAAAGGCGACATTGCTATGAAACATTTAATGTCGGAGCAACATTGTGCAAAAAAATACTTCCGAGGGCCCACAACTACTCAAAAAAACAAACGTCTAAGGCAAAATGCTCTTTAACCCTAAATTTTTTATATATTTGTTTTGGAAAGTCAGTGTTAAATTCTAACACCTATATAGATACATTAGCTAAATATTTTTTTTTATCAATTTTTCATATTAAAAAGTGGAACATCAGTTGCAAATTTTTCATATACTAATGTCAAAATTTTAAAAGTGAACGTGAACTTTTTGAAGTGCTTATTGCAAAGATTTGACTTTCATATTTTATAATTATTACTGATTATATAATTTGCAACTAATCTTCCAAAATTTAAAATGGAAAAATTTAAGGAGAAGGGTAATTATGTAATTTCAGACTATTAAGAACTTAAGGTACTCTGCTGAAATATTTTGGTGCCAAATTGATATTTAAACAATACATGCATTTGATATAAGTTTGTAATCAATGGTTCTACAACAACTGAATAGAACAAAACCAAATATAAATGTCAGATACAATTTTCAATGACCTGTTTACCAATGAAATTTGAAAGTAATGCCAAGCTTTTTGAAATATTGTTGAATAAAATAATCTTTTGAGTCTTCTTAATGAATTTTGCTAATTGACAGAAATAAATTTTCACACTTAAAACAGATCTTCCAAAATTTTATTGAGTTGGGCATAAAATTATTAGGATGATGCTGGTGATACTGATATATTTTTTCGGAAATGTATAATTCCAACTCCTGGCTTCACCACTAATAACAGCATACTATTTTTTTTTTAATTACTCTTATAATGCAATGTATATTATGAAAAGCCATGCACGTGATAAATTTGCCAGCACCATTTTTTTATTTAAAAAATAAGTGTAATTGGAATGAAAAGAAACTACAAACTGATGAAGATAAGAAACCCTTAAATCAGAACATTTAACAAAGAAAAATACACCAATACTAATGTAAAATTGTAAATAAAACCTTGGAAACCATGGGAATAAGCAAAACATACTATGAGGCGCGTACCTTCAGAACCACATTTCTCACACAAAGTGACAGATATCTTGCAATCTTGGCTACAACCATCATCCATTTTTTCTTGCCTGAAGATTGGGATGAAGCACAGGGTTTCCTTCTTTTTGTTTTTCCATCGCCTTTTTTTGAAGATCTCAAAACACATTTTAAGTCACATGGTAATACTTGCAACTTTGGAAGAGAAAAATAACTCGCCCAGAAGAAGCTGAGTTTAATTTCACCAACGTATACAGATTCAACATCACCCTGTACATGTTAAAAATCAAATAGTTAATGGCATCTGAAAAAAGGAAGTCCACTAACAAAACAAATATCAGATCCAAATAGAATAAAACAGGATTTTAATTAAGATCCCCCAGACTGGGGGCTGCATTAAAAAATAAAACAATTATTATTATTAACTAACAAATGCAGGGTTAGACAACGATCCATTTACTAATATCTCAGAAAAAGACAATATAATTGCAACTATATGGCACAATGGCAGAAGCTAGGGCAAGGATTGCTCTGACAAACAATGAACAACTGAAAGGCAAGATCTTGTGCAACACACAGAGGAAACAAAGGAACTTGTGTGGGGACTGAAGACAACCCAATCCGCAAGCAATGTTTTAATTTAAAAAGATGCACCACCAATTAACAAAAATATAGCTTCAAGAAAACATTTTAATTTTATATGAAAACTAACAAGCACCTAGTAATGCACAGGAATATTCAAACTTTTTAAGAGAAATGTACAGAAATTGAAACTTGCAATGCAGGGAGGAGTCTATTTTTAAAAAAATACAGAAATTGAGGTGAGTATTAAAGAAGCAATAATCCTCATCTTACTTTTACATGTATACTGACAATCTTGTTGGAGACAACAATAGGTGTGTGATAGGAACCAGTCATTATTTGTACTTTATGTTTTATTATATGCCTTGTGTTAAATGTTATAAGTATCTAGTGTTGATTATTGACAGTTTTATATGGAAATGACAACGTAATTATTTTCAGTTCATGTGATGGCCTATAAATATCATATATGTATTCTACCAAAATCATGGATGAATAAAGCTATTGTTGAGATAATTCTCTCCTCTCTTTCCCTAGAACTAGAGTCCGGTTCTAGTCTTTATCTCCTTCTCTCTTCCTTCATTTCTTTTTCTCTCATCCCTCTACCCTTCCTTCTCATATTCTCTCTTCTCTTTTCCCTCTTCTTTTCTCTTCTAACTCCCTATTCATCTAGAATTACATATTTCAGTTCTAGATTTTCTTTTCTTCTCTATTCTTCCTCTTCTCTCTCTTTCCCTTCCCCCTGTTTCTACTTCTCTTTTCCAGGTTCTAACATCGTGAAACGCATGGCAATTTTAACTTGAGTCTTGACCAGGGTAGAAAGGGGAGCAGGGATAAGATAAACTAAAAACATCAAATATATAATCAAACCATGTAGGAATTCTTCAAGATAATTTGATTTAAACATCCAGTTTTTACTTCAATTATTATAATGGTGTTTGATTTAATTAAGGGTTAAGGTGCAAATTTACCAATAATGTTTTACCGAAAGAGCATTTGGCACAATTAAGTTTTGTTGGGGGCAAAATTACAAACAAACGTTTAAAAGTGGAGCCAAATTAACAATATTGTTAATTGGGGTAAAAGGTCCGTCACTTTGCCTTATGTGGGCCCCACGAAGTCAGTTGAAGTTTTCTCTCTCTCTTGCTCTCATCCTCAGAGAGAGAGCTAGAAAAACAAGGCCTCTCATCAAGAATATGAAGGCTACTTTAGGAGTTTGATTAAATGGATATTCCTTAATCATTGAAGCTTTACATATAAGCTCTTTATTGTCCATGTCGTGCATCACCGGTGGTGGCTTTAAATAGTTCTTCAACCCCACGGGAGTCGAAGGACGAAGAGGAGTCGTCTTGCCGGAAATTTCAGGCCCATGTTGTGGCGGTGCCAACAAGATTTCAGAGACCGAGAGACAAGAGACTTAGAGACTCAAGTTGCAACCTTTGATGTAGAAGCTCAAAACGATTCCCATAGTTATTCCACAGCCTAATAGAAGAAGTAGTATAGAAAATGCAGGATTAGGAATTGAGGGTTGAAAATTTTCGAAACAGGGTATTGCGAATTTGATGAGGTCTTCATTGGTTTTCTAGGTATATGAGACAGAGAAGGAAAGAAAAGGAAAATTCTTGAATTCTGTTAACTGAGCATGAAAGCAAGAATCCAAAAGATTTTAGAAGGAGGGTTTCTTGTTCCTAGGAATATTTTCTTCTGGTAATGAAAATATCTTACGAACAGAGAAAGGAAAAGCGGATGGAAAATGTGATAGGCATTGAAACTTTAATGGAGAAATAAGAAACAAATGAAGAAGGGGGGAGGGAGGGAGAGATTTTAAAAGTCCAAAGAGAGACTAATTCGTGTGTTTGATTGATGATGGCTTTTAAAAAGGGAAGGAGATCAGGAATCTCCCTCTCTTTCTAACCCTCTTTTTTGTGTCTCTTTTAAAAGTAAGTAGGATGGGGGGGGAGAGAGAACAAGAGGAAGGGTCAAAGGATGAGAGCAAGAGAGAGAAAACTTCAACTGACTTCGTGGGGCCCACTAAGGCAAAGTGACAGACATTTTACCCCAATTAACATTATTGTTAATTTGGCTCCACTTTTAAAAGTTTGTTTGTAATTTTGCCCCCAACAAAACTTAATTGCGCCATATGTTCCTTCGGTAAAACATTATTAGTAAATCTACACCTTAACCCTTTAATTAATTTGAACTTTGCTTCTTCTTTAGTAGCCTGATAAGATGCATGTCATAATTAGATAAAAACCTGAATGCCCTTCAAAACTCCTGTTATGAACAAGGCAATAAATGAAAGCTAACCTTTTTAAACTTCAATATCACATCTCTTAAGCAATTGAATCTTCCAATATGAAATCCAACCGAAGCTTCCAAGACTTGGCTCAAGATGAAAGTCAGAAAGGTAGAAAAAAATCTGTAAAATGATTCATTATCAGAATCTGTAAAATAAAATGTCTAAAAAAATTGAAAAGCTAAGAACATTTTCTTTAGCATGATAAAGAACACAAGCTATGTACTAGTTTGACAAAAGGAATAAAGAATTATTTATGCAAAGTTCACAGGCTCTTTTTCTCCATGTTTATACAATTTCTTGTAGACATCTATTTTGCCTAACTGTAAGCTATCTCTTCTGTTAACTAATCACATTGACAATAAACATTGAATCTGTCAAGCAGACCTGGAGAATTTGCACAAGTAATTTCAGAGCTTAAATGTGTTATCCCATCTATACCAAGATACCAAAAAAATTAAAGAAATACAGTAATACACAGCGAAGCTAAGAGAATAGTTTAGTTCCAAAGACAAATCAAAGGGGAAATTCCATTGCTAAAAATTATGGCAAAAGACTTCAACTTTAAAGAAGAAAAACATTAGTAGAAATGCACAGTGAAGCTAAGAAAATAATTTAGTCCCAAAGACAATGCAATGGGGCAATGCTGCTTTTTAGAATAATGGCATTGCACTTTAAACGCCCAAAAAAAAAACATTAGAAGATCCATTATAAAGCTAAGAAAGTAATTTAGTCCCCAAGACAGTGAAATGGGGCAATTCTATTGCCAGCGATTATGGAACTATGGTTCAGCCATATGCACAGCTTTTGAGCTAGGGGTAGGAGACTTTAACAATGCTTTGTTCTCCTCTTTCCCTCTAAAGCAATGAAACCAAATGAAAATAATCTAAACCAAGTTATTTGGGCAAATCCTATTCCCATCACAGAGAAAACATTATCTCAAATGCATTGAATAACCCCATAACGTAAAGAAATATGGTTGCTATTCTCTTAACTCCAAAAGCATGCAAACATTCGGAGACTGATGAGATGCATGTCTTAAAAGGGTGCATGCATTGTTGGGCTATATCCTAGTTTTATATTATGAAGGGATTGGAAGATTTTAACTTTATGCCGTGTTACTATTCCCTCTATTGTATTAAGCTGCATCATCAATAACATCTTTGATATGATAGATGCTTATTATTTCATGTAAATTTAATGCGAAGCTTGAAATAAAACTCAGTCCTATTAGAACATGCATCTGATCAGGGTGCAGGCATTATTGGGCTCTATCCTAGATTTATATTCCTTCCCAAAAACTGTAGCTGTTTGTTCAGCAATACAGTAACAATAACTCATAAAAACTAAAATTGGATATTATAATGAATCAATAACATCATAACCATCACATTCACATCTCTTAGAGTCCATGTACATCCATTTATAACTACAACATATAACATAAAATCCAATCCAATCCAATCCAATCCAACAAGCATTTCACTATCTCAAATTTTTACTCTTTTTTCTGTTATGCCAAAAGCTCTTAATTATTTTCAAATTAAATCCAAAATATTTCTATTATACACAATACATTATAATTTTGATAATATGAACAAACAATTATTGTCCTCAATATTGACTCAACTTATATAGTTCTTGGCGTCATGTCATCATACTATTAATACTTACATGATATTTTACTATTATTAATCTTTCAACATCACTAAATTAAAATAAAACTTACTTGATAAATCATTATTATTAATTTATAATGAAGTAACATCCAGTTAAATATTAAATGCTGTATCATTTTACAGGACTACAGCGCCAAGAGGAGAACCTTAAACATTTTTCCAGGTATTGTTGATGCAGTAATACCCTCAATAACTTCCTTGTCTGAAACTTACAGATACTGGAATCCTTTACGCTATCAAAAATCTGACCGGCAAATGGGTGTCCCTTTTTAGGATAATAGAAACTAAGCGTAGTAGTAGTAGCAGAAGTAGTAGTAATACAACTACTAAAATTAACCAAACAAACTGTATGAGCATGTGAGACGGAAAAACAAAAAATGCACCTTTCTCAATTGTTTCAACAACAGACTCATTTGATCAGCGAAACAAACTTATAACGTGAAAAGGAAGGCTCATACTTCCCGCAATGTCTCTCTCCGAGACTAATTGTTTAATCATATAATATACTTGGACGGTTGTCCCTTTCCTATCATTAATGAATTCAACTCAGACCTCCACTTACAGTGAGAAATTCGAAAGAGGAACATTTTCCCCGGGAAACAAGGCTTTCAATTTATCAGTACCAGTATATCAAACCTAAATATACTACGAGATTTTGAGACTAAAACTGTTTACACGAAAACCACGAAAAACCCACAAAACAAGTGAGGAAGGAGGCATCGGGGACTTACGTGTAGAAGATCCAGATGATAGTAATAAAAAGTAGGCATGAGCCAACAAAGAAAATCGATGGCATTTTGAACGAGAACAATAATTTGTCTCCGATAAGGGGTGGTGTCAATCTTGTTCTCGAAATTCCAACATTTAAAATATCAACATGCTTGTCTCGCATAACTGCATAGCGGAATGCAACGCAGACACTAATGGCAAAATAATGCAAATCCTAAAATTAAGTCCCATGATATTTTTGGAAATAACAATGGTGTAAAGAGAATCAGACTTGGTCTTCATGGGCGTCATGGTCGGAAACTTTGATTGTCTTACACCTTGATCTGGCCCGTGAGGTGCTCGGTCATCAAAACTCATGAGAGCAACTCGGAGGGAGAAGCAGCATTTCTGGCAGTGACTAGTGAGAGGCCGGAAACCTATTAATATATCAAAGCATATATTTTAAATTTTAAAAAAACGTGGATTTAGATATTTTTAATTACTTGTCGATTTTATAATAATTGTTAATTGATTTCCTAATACTCTCTACCCCTTCCCATGATTGATGTGTGTATATATATATATATAATATCAAGCAATTTTGTTAACTTTCAACCAAAATTAATATTAACTCATGTAATTAAAATATCATATTAAAAAATCAGATTAAGCAATTTTGGAAACTTCTACCGAAAATTAATATTCTCAAATTAAAAAAATATAATATCGAGCAATTTTGTAACTACCTTACCTTAATTATTAATTTTATTACCTTAATTATTAATTTTATTTTTGATATACCTATTTTGAAAATATTAATTTTGCACATTTGTTCTATACTCCAATATATTTAAGATTTTTAAAAATCTGGTTATGCTCGTCTTGATTATGTGTCAGGTTTTTGAATTACTATCATTTAACTATAAATTCCTATGTAAAAAAAAAAAAATATGACACATGGTCAACTTTAATTGGAAAACTTGATATGATGGCGGAGTTTTAGGATATAAAATTTTGTCTATCAAATTTTTGACATCGTTGCCGGGGAGTATTGGCTCCCTTCTCTCATTTATTGACTTTGAGACATTGAGAATAATATTTGATTTAAGTGTGGGGGAGGAATATATTGTTTTCTTTGATTGTCTTGTCCTTATGCAATCAAAAAGAAAAAAATTTTGTGAAATTCCTCAATTGCTTAAGATTGACCTTAACTTGATGTAAATATAGTCCATTAAATAATTTAATAATATTATATTCATCTTGCATTAATTTCAGTGATATATATATATATATATATAAAACAAAGGGGCTGAAAGTAGGACCTCCTAAGAGGCTATCCAAGCCTTCTTTTCGATAGACAGTTATGGAATATGGGGTCATTCTTTACTCTTTTGACGTGGCAGATTAACACCATCCGAAAGCAAATATGAAACAGGCAAGGGTTTGTAAAGCAATTTTTAATGATTTATGTGAGGTTTCTGGATAGAAAGTTAATGTAGCTAAAACCCATATGTATTTTTCAAACAATGTTAATCATGCATGGATAGCAAAGATTAGTGATTTCTTGAGATTTTCTCCATGTACAGACCTGGGGAAATATATGGGGATGTCTATTTTATATAAATGGGTCACTAAGTCTACATATCATTTCATTCTGGACAAAATGGATACACGCCTTTCTCAGTTGAAGGCCAATTCTCTCTCTCTGGCTGGGCGTAATACTCTGGTTTGATCTGTTGTTTCATCAATTCTTTATTATGCTATGCAAATGACCTCGTTACCTATGAATATGTGTTCAAAAAAAAAAAGAAGCAAGAATTTTTTATGGGGTAGTAGTGCTTCAAGCAAGAAAACTCGTTTAATTTCTTGGCCTAGGGTATGCCGGAGGAAGATTGAAGGAGGCCTTGGTCTAGGCAAGCTCAGGTTCAGAATGAGGCTTTCATGATAAAGTTGGGTTGAAATCTTATACATCAAAGAGAGGCATTATGGGTCAAGTTTTTAAGAGAGAAGTATAAGTGTGGGGAGGATACATTCCTAGTATTAAACGGAGGACAACAGAATCTCGTATGTGGGCTGGTATTTGTTCGATGTGGGAATCTATTCGAGATGGTATTTTATGGAGTGTGGGACATGGTCATGCTGTCTATTTTAGAAAGATATTTGGGTGCCTCGTGTGGATAGGTTGGAAGTAGTAGCTATTGGTGATATTCCAGTTGAAGCTGTGGAGTGGCGGGTAGCAAACTGTATTTCGAATTTGGGAGCATAGTTTTGGCATAAATTTAGGCATCTCCTTCCAAATTATATTTTACAACTTATTGCTAAAATTCATGTTCATCCATACAGAAATGATGTTCATACTTGGAGATGGTCATCTAATGGGATTTTTTCACTTAAGTCTGCCTATTTATCTTTGTGCAAGGATCACGTGGTGA
>JBAGKO010000011.1:4557092-4578948 GCA_037177275.1 Acacia concinna
AGTCAAACAACATAATTTGAAGAAAAACGATAAATTTTAATATCTTAAAGTAATGTAATTAGCTTTCTTAGAATTTTCTTAGGATTCTCTAAAAAAGCCAACTGGGTCTTATAAATAAAAACGGAGGTAGTATAATAATATTAGGATGTTGTATGTTGTATTTGTTAGTTTGGCTAGTATTATCATCTTGGATATTAATTCTAGGTTATGAGATGGATTTTTATATATTTTTTGTGTGTGTAATTTTATGTTTTTGGTTCGGTGGCAACTAAAGAAAATTTATGATGATCATCATAATGTTGAATTCAACCAATATGCATACATATGAAATGAAAAGTAATAGACTTATAAAAAAACCTGTATATTTGACGCCACACTAACCCTAAGGGTTTGATGCTATATATAATAATATTAGGATGTTGTGTTTTGTATTTGTTAGTTTGGCTAGTATTGTCATCTTAGATATTAATTTTAGGTTATGAGATGGCTTGTTATATAATTTTTTTTGTGTGATTTTATGTTTTTGGTTCGGTGGCAACCAAAGAAAATTTATGATGATCATCATAATGTTGAATTCAACCAATATGTATACATATGAAATGTAAAGTAGTAGAGACTTACTAATAGTCGGCCTGTGGGACTGGTTGTTTCTGGCGATGAGATGCTTAAAGCCGCAATGTTGGGTTTCTGATGGATAAATCAAAGCGACAATGATAAACTGGGGATGGATCATTATTTTTTAATTCACATATTTTTAAAATATTAATTTAATCAAATATACCACACACACACACACAAGTAAGCTTTGTCTGAGTTTAATTGCCCGATCATCGCTTAAACTAATGAGTTAGCACCTTCCGTTAAGCAAGACTAACGACATTAATATTAATAAAAGTGAACTTTCTAAATATAAAAGACTAATATGATACATGAGGCAAATATAAAGGAGCAAACGTATACTTTAACTAAGTTGATTTTTTTTACTTAATAACTTACTCAATAATACTATATATTGTGTTTTCTTAAATTATATATTAATACGAGTAAGACTTGTTAGTTTGAAAAAAAAGTGTTAAATATAACTATTTTAAAATAATTTAATTTATTTTTTTTAATCTCCTAAAAAAAACTAATGACCTATTTAGGACTGGGGGTAGTAGAAAATTAACATAGGGCAGAAAAAAACCACTAATAAAACCCTAACAACAAATAAGCAATGCTAAGATGACACTCATTCCAATTCTAATTATAAGAGCTCGTTAGCTTTTTTAAAAGAATTTTAAAAAAGTTCATTATATTACTTTAAAGTATATATATTTTTTGTAAATTAATTTTTCCAACTTATAAATTAATGCATATTTTAATAATACATGGCATATGATATAATTAAGTAACTTATTTAGTTTTCTCAATCTCTAAAAAAATAGTCAACTTTATATTATATTTAGGAGCACAAAAAGTATTTGCTGCTGTGGACTTTTTAATATATATTCTTTTCTTAGGACTTTTCTGAGGCCTCCCCTACCTTGTCAGGGTTGTTGGGTATTTATAAGTTTTTTTAGAACCATTTTTGTTACCGAAGTAACCACCCAGGAGTGCTAAATACCCGAAAGTTTTTTAAGGACCATTTTTGTCCCGTCAAATTTACTCTAACCGTTAGTCAATGTTAAGTTTGATTGTCAAATAACACCATGAGTTGAAACGTTTTGGGAGTAGCTATGTTTTAGGATCTCTTTACTGTTTTTAGTATTCAAGCACAATCAAAGAGGGAGAGAAAAGGATTTTGGGAAATATTATTTTAATATTAGGAATAAACCTTTAGATCGTGAGTTAAAGAAGAAAAAATAACTAAAGATTTAGCAGTAATGGTCGAACTATATGTGATTTGGATTTAAACCTTGATTTTGTTTTGGAGATCATGATGGTCGAATCATATACGATATAGATCATGATGGTGACACTTTTCTAGCTCATTGTGTCATTTAAGAGTTAAATTTAATATTGACTAATTGACAGGATAAATTTGTTGGGGCAAAAATGGTTATTGAAGTTCCAAGGCGAAAATGATTTTAAAAAAACTTTCCAATACCCCAGGCTACCAGATGATTACTTCCAAGACAAAAATGTTTTTTTACTCACCCAATAATATATAAAAGTAGGCTCTTTACATAATTTACGCGGTTTATTTTTCTGGCAAAAAAAATTAACACGGTTTATTTGATTCAATTATATGTCGCAACTATTGGTAAGACTAAAAATGATTTTATTATTAAAATTAAATAACATTAATATGGTAAATACAGTCATTTTAATTTTATTCCGAAGATAAAAAATAATGCTGTTGATTAATTAATTACACAACAGTGAGGGTTATTTCGGGGATTAGAAGGGGCAATACATCACTAATTCAGTATATGTACGTTGACTCTCGGTCTTCTTCTGTCTCTGTGTTTCTTGCCACTTGATGCGAGCATCTTCATATAAAATGGTCTTGTTTGGATGGGAGGAGAAGGAATAGACGGAAGAGATGGGTTGCGAAGTTATTCTGACGATCCTCCTGACTAAATCATTCGGCTTGCTTGCCTGGTAAAGCCAAATTTCTTTTCCTTCTACGAGCTTTCAATCATTTCAAAATTTTTGCCATACAATGCATTCTGATCCCGACGGACTTCTTCTCTTCGCAAAATACTATTAAGCTGTTGACATTTGCGTATATACTCATTTTCACTGGCTTTTTTCCTCTGACATGTAGGCCTCCATTGAGCTTGCTTTGTCCTCTGTAAGTTGCTAGTTGCCTTCTGGGTACTTTTATTTCTTCAATTTTCAGTATTCCTTTTTCGAATGCCGGAGAATCGCCGATTTTATTTCTAAGTTCAGTGTGTTTTCTGTAGGTTTGTGTCTATTCGAGACATGGAGAGTGGTTCCCACTCCAGCAATCGTCGATGCCTTACCTTTTGGGTTATATTTTCTTTGTTGATCATGGAAAAGGAGCTAGCGGGGCTGTTTGACTGGTAATTTATGGATCAGTTCGTGCATTTAAAATATGAAACTGGTAATAGTGCCTTGATCATTTCGATGCCCCACGAAAGGGGGTAAATTGCTTCTGTAACCATAAAACTGATAAATATAATCTGGGTTGCTTTGCCTGTGAATTTGTTTGCTGCCAGCTTCGCCTCAGTTTGAATTTGTTTGCTTTTACAGGCTCCCATGGTGGCCTCATATGAAAGGGATGGCAACCATGTTGCTGGTGTTACCTTATTTTAAGGGTGCATCGTACATTTATAAGTACATCCGTAACCAATATTGTGGTGACAACAGATGGAGGAGGCCTTGGAATATCTTCAGTCAAAAGGACACAAGTTTCAAATTGGACAACCACAGCAAACTTGATGTTTCTAACAGTCAAATTATTACAAGTCAAACGCCAGAGAGGAAATCCGCAATGAATCAGGTACGATCTCAGTTTGTCCTTTTTAAGGTGTACATCAAGTAACCGACAGCCCATTCATTGAAACATTAGGAAATTTGATTAAGGATTTTAAAATACGGATTTCTCAAATTGGCTCTAATGCCAAATCAGCTAAAGTAAGGTAATATAAAAATACACACAAGGAAACCAGTGCCCAAAAAGAGGTGGTTGTTTGCTACAACTACGAATTCACAGTAAGATTCTCATTTAATTGAACAATTATTGAATCACAATCATAATGGGTGCCAATAAATTCTTACTGCTTAACAATTTTCTGCATCAGGGGAGTTATGATCTTGGTTGTGACTTCACAGAAGGGAGCCACAACAGATCGATTTGCAAGAAGAAAGCCCAGAAAGAATGGAGCTGTGCAATATGTCAGATCACTACTTCCAGTGAAAATTGCCTACGGGCACATCTTCAGGGAAAGAAACACAAAGCCAAAGGTAATAATCTGAGTGTAGAATTACGCGTAACAGAGAGCACAAGCATGTTACCGTCCATGGCTTCTCACAAGAGAACCAAAGGAATGGTCCTACTAAAGAACCTTAACCATATTGCAAATCTTCTGAGTCCGGTCTCCAGAACCATCAGATGGTGTGGGTGGATAAAGCCAGAGTCTGGGTGGACAAAGTTGAACACTGATGGTTCTATAAGTAAAGAAAATGCTAGTTTCGGTGGGCTACTACGAGATCACAAGGGCGAGCCATTATGTGCTTTTGTCTCTAAAGTTCCAGAAGGAGATGTTTTCTTGGTTGAGCTATGGGCTATTTGGAGAGGTCTTGTTCTTGCCTGGGGTCAGGGGATTAAAGTAGTATGGGTGGAATCAGATTCAATGAGTGTTGTGAAAACCATCAACAAAGAACAGCCTTCAGGTCTTAAAGCTATTAGATGTCTGAGATGTATATGGAAACTTTTAAGCAAGTTTGACAAGTACAAGGTCTCTCACACATGGCGTGAAACTAACAGGGCAGCAGATTATCTTGCAAAGATGGTTCTTCCTGCAAATGATATAGTTCTGTGGCCTGATGACTTTCCAAATAGCCTTTGTGTTATTATCAAAGAAGACGCCAAAGGAAAAAAATATCCTAGATGGACCTGGAAGGGATTGGTGCGAGAGTTCACGAGTTCCGTGCCCGTTGGAGATCAGTAATACGCTGCTCTATAAAGTAACTTCAGTCTAATTTGTTTTGCCTTTTGTAGGAGAAGGAAATGTGCCATATTGTCCTATATTATTTGGCGAATTTGATTGGAAAGATAAACATTTTAAAGCATCGGCTAACGTGTATATTTTGCTTCTATCAAACATAGCCTAGCTAATCCATATTTTTTTGTGGAAAGATCAGACTGTGGTTGTTAGACGTCGATCTTGTATTCAAAAATCTTGGTCATTCTGTTTCACAAATGTTGCGCCTATTTCTTTATTTGCATTTTTTTAGCATAATTTCTCAACTTTCCCGGCTATCAGAGTCCTGGCTCCAATTGGTTTCACATGTAATTCAGGGCATTAGAAACAAACCGCTGGTTTATCACTTTATTTGAGGCGGTGACCACGTGATGCGTCGAGTGTGGGTATAATTTGTCATTAACAGCAGAACAATATTTGCAGGAACCTGCTAGCTTATCCAGGGAACAAAACCACAGTTGCGGACGTAACAAACCAAAAAATGTAACAGGTGCAAAGAGGGACTGATTGAAAAACTGCAAAAGGCATTTTCCCATTGCAACAAACGACTGTACAACATATTAACAATTTAATATGAACTGAAGAAAGATGGCCAAACCCCTGCACAATAGCTGCTTACCTAATATGTAAGAGTATATATCCCCCAACCTACCCCAAAAAAAAAAAACAAAATTAAATAACGATTATCAACCAAATCCAAACCCCTCATTTGCTTCATGAATTGCAAGCAGCAACCTCTCTTCCAATTGTTGTCTAGTTGGGTATTCTGGTAGATCTAGCTGGTTGAAGCTGCAATAGAGAATGCAGATAAGTGTTTCTAGCGGTCGTATCAATGATCAGTAATGAAACCTAAGCTAGAACCTCAAAGATGTGAACCCAAACACGATAAAAGATAAATGAACTGAGCAGGAAGGTACCAGGTATGAGCAGAAGGCAAATGATCAGGGCTCCCATATGCTTTGTGTATCTGAAACTTCTGAGAACCAGAGATTCCTTGAAGAGCACTGAAACCTTCTAGAGGTACCTAAAGAATGATGGCCAAAATCAGAGCCCACGTAAACTTCATCGTTTCTCATAGCAAAAGATTTATTATTATTCTAGAATACTAGAATAGAGGAGGAAAAAGCTTCCAGGTCTAAAAAATCAGATCATAAGTAGGAATGCAGGATAAAGGGTGTCATCTCCAGCAGAGGGAGACCGGCAAAGCTGAGATTATCGCAGAAACAACCATGAAAAAACTAAGTGTCATTCTAAGCCTATTTCATTAGTTGAAGTTGCGCCTCAGATTATCTCATCCAGAGTTGGGCCAGTCACATGCTCTACTTGGAACAATCGAGGATGATTTTTTACAATTCAGACAAATTGCCCTTGGTCTACAATTAAGGTGTAAACAGCAAGAACAAAGCACTTTATACAAACGCAAAAGCTGCAGAGTAACACTATATCTATATCAGCCCCCAGACACACCCACAACATTAAAGAAACTTACCTTGGATGTGCCTGTCACAAACTGCAATAGTCGAGCCTTGTCTTCTTTGCTGAAACCATATACAACCTCCCAAAACCATTGGATAACTGGTGAAGCAGCACTGTATCCAGAATATTCAGTATTTGCTCTCAAGTCATCCACTGAAATGAAGTATAACAGTTTGTTAAAATCAACATTCCGCACATTTGAGGAGTTAAAAATATGGGAGGACTGGAGAGCAGTTAGGATATAAAAAAAAGGATATGTTCTACAATGCAAGAATACTCACAATCGATGTCAGGAAGTCCACTGATCAGTAATTCCAATTCTCTGTCATGGAATATGGAAATCAACTCCCTGGGAATCAATTCATTGAATCCTTCCAAGAAGGCATTTATTTGAGGTCGAATAGCAGTGGTCAACCGGTGTTCAACAACCAAATCAACATACTGATGCTTATTCTGCTCAGTGACTTTGATATTCCGTCCACCAGGAATCAACTCATAATCAGTAACCTAAACATTGTCATCAAAATCAGACAATATAAAATTAAGTAATATAATATTCTAATGTATTTTCTCAAGTATCAAGAGCAGTCATTACTTCTGTCCGCTCATATAAGATCAGCTTTTCTTCATCTGCATCAATGCTAAACGTAAGATCCAAACCAGCACTAATATCATTCTGCAACCAAACCAGAAACGCATAAGAATACCACCAAAATCAACAAGCAGATGGCAATAGGAATTGTGCCAAGAGAAAGAAAAAGCACAAAAAATGCACATGCCTCAAGCATCCATTTCAAATTCTTGTAGTAGTCAGGATCAATGGCTTCAATATCATGATATGTAACTTTGACCTCAAGCATATGCTTGTAGAATGAGCGAGTAAAATGGACATCCAAGAGCTGGCCATCGAACAATGCTTTCCCAACCTGGACAATGTAGCGAGAGTTAAAAAGAAACATATATAACAAACAGCAAACAAACAACAAGCAGTTACAATTGAAACTTACCACTCTTCCAACAAATTTGAAATAAGAAAGATGTTCCGTTTGGTAAACAGAGTTAGGGTTTGGCTGAAATGTTGATTCGTTGCCCACTGTTGTAAAAAGAAGGGCTCCTCTGTCAAAAATAACTCTGGACAGTAATTGATACCATTCCCTTGTAAGACCGCCTGCATCAATGCCTTCCTCCCCTTGGAAGTGAACAGTCAACCTTCCCTTCAAATCTTGAGTAGATCTCAAGCGAAGCTGGTTATAAGAATCCTCCAAAACATATGCCCTTCTAACTGATATTCTTAATGGGCCGTGGTGATGGTCATGCTCATGCTTTATCTTTGACCGAAAGTGAGAGCGCTTGTTATCAAAATCAATAAACTTCGGAACCTTCAGCATGAGGGAGAAAGATTTCTCAAGCAAACCAGGATTTTGCCTGATAAAAGCATTCAGTAGTTTCCTATGCTTCTCTGAGAACTTGACAAAAGCAGCATTTTTCTCATCCACTTTCACAGAAGGTGCTGATGCTTTCTGTTGAGTAGCAGATGTTCTGGCATCTTCAATATCAGAAACACCAGGAACTTCCAAATCTTGACTAGCACCTGGCTGAGCAGGATGCAGCTTCTCACAAACCACAAAGAAAGATTCTATGTATGGTAAAATATTTTGAGAGCCTGGTGGGAGTGGAGACAATGCATTTGATGGCTTAGACAAACTGGTACGAGAAGGGGTGAACAAATCAGATGCAGACTCTGAGTATGACTCCATCTTGCTTATGCAACAGCTCAGTTCACGCCACAAAGGCTCCAAAGCTGAATTTATTTCCCATATCTCAGAAAGAGCAGATGTAATTTTATCATTCTCTTTCTCAGTCAGTGAGGCAACAAGGGAACTTAAGGCTTGCAGAACTCTCAAAATTGCGGCCCCGTCAGAAGATGTTGTGCTAAGAAGAGATCTGATTGCTTCACTGAAAACGTGTAATTCATCCATTGCAGATGAAGTCAAGTTTTGAACTGCTCCAGCCAGCTCAGTGACAAAGAGCTGACAATGAGTTGGAGCAATGGCCACTAATTTCTTCATTACCTCCGCCACAAGAGCATATGCATTATCCGACAAACTGAAAGAATCACATCACCATCAGATTAAGGTCATAATTGTGAAAAAAATACAGAATTTGTTTTAAACAACTAGATAATCTGGTTTTATAAACAGTGCCATGAAGTTCATTAATATTAACAGAAAGCAGGGTAACAGCCTGAAACAAGACCCAGGTAGAACCACTTTACCACTACTCAACTATAAATGGGTGAAATTTTGGTAGAACAATCTGAAAACAATTATGAAGATTAATTCATTCTCTACCAATTGTGTCACATCCCACACTTCCGACATCGGTCAGTAGCTCCTAGTCATAGCAACTAAAAACATCAAGGCCAGTATGTTACAACAGAATTAGTGCAGTTTAACAAGCATAAGTTCAAAGCCATACCCTTCTTGCGCAAGTAATGAGCACAAGAGTCGAAGTTCTTCCTGTGGTAGGCTACTCAGTACTCTCAGAGTCTCAGATTCCTCACGGTGGCTGGAGGTGTTGGATTTAGAAGAAACAACAGCATTAGTTGATTTATCAAGTCCAGATGAAGTAACAGCAGGATCAGTACTTGTATCTGCCCCCAATGCAGAAACTTGTGGACCAGATGACGGCGCAGAAGTAGAACTTGGAAGTTTGTCAGATGAACGAGACTTACTTCTAGCATTATCAATGATAACCTCTAAAAGATTTAGCAGCTGCAAATAACAAAAGAAATAAACAACAGTCAAGTCTGTACTGTCCGATAAATAAGCTGCCAAAATACCATACAAAAATCAAATCAACACCTGCTCAAGATGGGCTATGCTCCTCAGATAGAGAGGCTGCCTTAATAGACTCAAAAGCATTGCAAGGGATATGTGTTCATTATTTTCGTTGTCAACTTCATCTCCAACAACAATCACAGATTTGCCACGTGACCTGTTGGCATCATCTGGTTCTCTTAGAGCATTATGAGGATTACTTGACTCGAAAAAAATTTTTGCCACATAAGGATGGTTACGAGAAAGATATGTCAGAGTTTCAAGCATGCGACGGGAGAGCAAGGGAGGAACTCCTATGTGACCAAACAAACAATAAATATTAGCAAAATCCTCTTCCCAAAGAAAAGACAAGGGTAAAAGATTCAGGAAATAATATAAATGACCACTCTGCAATAATTAAGATCGGGGGAAAGGATTCTGAAAATGTTCTCATCTTCAGACTCCCACTTTTCACTCTTTTGGGAAAAATTGAAATTATAAGAACTCGTAAAGAAAATTGCAAGCTGAAAAACTTTGGAATGTAACCGCAAGAGCAAGCTCTAATGTGCCAGAATCCAATCCAAATATAGAATATTAAATCATTACAAATTGTTGCACCACTGCCCATTACCATAAACACCCGCACAAAATACAAATAGACTTTTCAGTAACTTTACCCATCATCAACAGAATATATACCACGTCACCACTAACTCTATCACAACAGCTCAAATTATATATCATTAATAAGATTGATCAGCTGGTCTTACCATCAAAAGATTGAGGGCGAGAGTACATTACATTGCTCTGACAACCATATAGTCTATATGGTGGCTCAACAGCACTAGAAGAAGTTTCAGACTTTTTTACATCAAGCATAAGTATGTCCATCAGAATTCTCACCAAAGTAGTTCTAGTTTCACTATGGGCACAGAGATTCAACAGAAGCCTCTGCAATTGACCTTTATAGAGTGGCTGCAAAATGAAATGGGCAATAAATAAACAATATAGAAAAAGCATTCAAAGCACCCCTCTATATCATAAATTGATACCTGAACTACACGAAATAATCGAATCATGGCATGCAAAGCTTCTGTGTCAACTAGAGGTGCTCCATCAGCTTCAACCACCTTAGCTCCAACAGATCTGCGGGAAGAAATGCTTACCCCAGCCCCATCTAAGCCTGAACCAATACCTTCACCACGTCTAGAAGTCTCGCCTCTACGACTTCTAGGGTACATACCAAAGAGAGTACGACTATAACGGTGTGCAAACCTCTCCCGCAACATGTTTGCCTCAGCAACAAGAGCAGGCGTAAGATTGGCAAGGATAGCGTCAGAAGATGTTAAAAGGACCTGAAGAGAATATGAATATTATAGTACATATGTGTAATCCTTTTTTAATAAATTAATAAAGTTCCACCGACAAACTTACCTCTTCTCGTAACTCCGAAGGAAATGTGGCAATTATTGAAACTGTATCCATTTCAACAGGCTGACCTTCCAATTCCTGGGATTGGTGGAGCCTCTGCGCTTGCTGTTGTGCTAAAACTTCCGCTCGAATATCTGGAGGGAGGGCTGCAAGGAATTCTGGATCAATATCTCCGGTGTTCTGAGATTCGGCATTTGATGGTTGAGCAGCTTGCCCCTGTTGAGCTGAGAGAACTTCAGCACGCAACTCCTCAGGAAGAGCATCTAGAAAGGCGGGATCAATTGACCCCGAACCAGCATCGCTGTTCACCTGCTGCTCAGCAGCTGGACCTTCTTGATCTGCATCTCGGCTGGAATTTTCAGAAACTTCAGTAACACTATGGAGGGAAGCATCTCTCCCACTTAAATGAGAAGAATGACCAATAGTCATATTTGATCTTCTTGTACGGGCAACTTGTGAATCCCCAGCAATCCTTTCCGCAAAAACCTGCCTTTCTCCGCCATCATCATGGCCATCAACACTACCTATCTCAACATCTAGGCTCCGAAGGCTTTCACCAAAAGTTGCCCCACTACCGCTACTCTCTTGGCTAACAGCTTCAACATCCCGCACAGCTACATCATTAGGCTCAAACTGCATCTCAATCGCTTGTGAATGAGTGCTTGATACATCAGCCTGCAGAGATCCAGTTGCTGGAGGTCTCATATCAGCATTGTTGGGATTATCAATTGCTGCTGGAGTCACTGTACCACCAGCTTGATTTGCATTACTATCAACTGGAATTTCTGGCCCAGCACCTCCTGAATCTTGTGTTTGGTTGACTTCAATTTTATCATGAGCACCGGTTTCTGCTACATCCTTATCAGATGACTTTTCAGGGATAGGCCTCCTTAACTGAGATACAAGCAGCTCCTCAAGACCTGGTGGTACAACACCATTGTTTGATCCACCGCTCTGCTGGTTATCAATCCATAAATTCAAACGGTGCCCATGGCGTCCACTCCTCAGTGATCGGAAGATATTATCCAAACCTGTTGAGGTGCTCCCCAATATACTGTCTACTTTTTAAGGCAAAAAAGGGAAGCTATCATCAAATTCAAAATCCAAGTTTTTACCCAAAATTACAAAAAGGCACTAAATCATCAACATATCAATAAAAAAGTAAATATAACTGATTTCTCATTAACAGTAACTAGTTATCTACGGTAACCTCTCATTAGTTTTTTCCCTTTTCTCCTTATTTTTGTCTAACCTATTCTTTCCTATTTGAAACAAATTTGTTTCATTTTAAAAAATAACCCTCAACTTTGAGGAGTCGATACGTTTTAAATTAATATTAAAATAATAGCATATTTCTAAATATTAAATCAATTTATATATTTGTTGTGATTTAATGCATTCAATATATCTTAAATGATACTTCCTCCAGTCCTAATTATAAGTTGACTTTTTTCTGTAGAAGTTAATGAAGCAAAATAAGTTACTTAATCATATTATATTTTATGTTCTTTTTATTACATATTTTTATGTTTTATAACATTATATATTAATTCATAAGTCAAATAAAATAATTTCAAGAAAAGCGATAATTTTAAGTACTTTAAAGTTATGTAATTAGCTTTCCAAAAAAAAGTCAATTGGGTCTTCTTATATTTAGGACCGGAGGTAGTATTACTTTCAAAAATAATATACTAATTTTATACGTATAGATGAGAATGTTCATTTTTTAAAAAAATAATATATTAACATACATGCGTTTACATATTTATATTTACTAAAATTATTAAAACATGTTGATATGTTTGGTTTTAACTTGCAATTTTTCCTTATATATTTTCAGTTAATAAAATTAGTTGACTTTTTCCCAAAAAAATTCATTGCAATGGTATGTAATTTGCGTTTTAAAAATTTATATTTACCGTTAAAATTGCCTATTATTTCTAATTTGAACTGAATTTTGCATTGTATAATAATTAGGAATAATTTATTGTAAAAATTACGCAGGGCTTTATCTCTGCTATATTAGTAAATACGAGTAATATAGATCAATAAAAAATAAGAGTAATATACAAAGGAACAGACCTGATTGCCCCGGAGATGAATGGAATGAAGAAGGTCCAGCTAAGAGTGGATGGCGTGACGGATCAGCAGCATCACCAGTTCTGCCCAGTAGACTGTAAATAGACGTGGTCCTCCCAGGACGTCTAGATCCAAAAAGTTCAACGGGCATCACATGAAGAGCATCATTTGGAAAACTATTTTCCCTGCCAAAAACCTCAATATGATCAAAAGCATTTATGCCATTAATTCCCTCCTCAAGCCGCAGAATAACTCCATCTTCATCATCCTCATCATCCTCTTCATCTTCCTCCATCACTTCATCATCAAAATCATCATCATCGATCTCACGATCATCTTGATCAGTGTCAGGATGTGGCAAGTGATGGATTACATCTTCTAAATCATTATGTTCCTCATCATCCTCATCATCTTCTTCTACATCTTCACCATCATCTCCAGACATATCATCATCATCATCCTCCTCCTCCTCATCAGCATCGTCATCGTCAATATTTTCCTGTTCATGAGGCTGGATTTCAAATCGAATCTCCACATTTTCGACTCCATTATCAAGACCCCTTGCATCCTCAGAAGTTTCATGCATGTAATCATCCGCATTAGCAGGAGCAAAACTGCCATCAAGATCTTGATCATGTTCCATATCATCAGTGACAGCTTCAGACTCACCATAGGACTGATTTGCATTATAAGTTGCAACCTGTTCTGCTTGAAGGGAATCATTCTGAATTGTCATTTCCATAGACTGGGATGCATCATCAATATTCTCCATTCTCCCGGATTGACCAAGATCTGAGGACTTCGTTGAATTATCACCCTTCCCAGCAGTAGAATCAGCTGAATGGACATGCTCCTTAGTAACCAACTCAAGAGCTTTAACAATTCCAGCAGCAACTTTAGACGAGTCAGCATGGTCTAGGTCTAACACCTGAAGGGTATGAGTGAATGAGTTAACCAAACCAGTTTCGATAAAAGTGGCAGAGGCCTCCGCTGAGATTGATGAGCCAGCAGGTGTACGGGCCGACAAAACATCATTTAGTGAATCGACAAAAACCTGAATATTATTGATTGGTGGCTTAACACCACCACTAGAATCAACAAACTCATTCATAATATGACTAATCTCACTGAAAACTCTCCTCCTTGCCTCTGTGGATCGTACACAAGCAGCCACCATAAACTGATTAGCTCTGGTTGCAAGTTTCTGCCTCCAATCACCATCATTTTTCTTGTCCTTTTTGGCACTTCGAAAATGAGGAAGAAAATTATGAAGAATATGGTAAAAAATTCCACCCATGGTAAAACCAGCCGGACTACTCTTTTGATTAGTGGACTTAGTTCTGCTCATTTCAGCATCTCGTCGAAGAAGAACTTGTACAGATGATGAATACATCAATAATATCTCTGTAAGAAGCTTCAAAATAAATACAATTTTTGCAATTGCTGCCGAAGTTTCCTGCACACTGGTCTTATGCTCCTCGGACATGGTGGCAACTGCTTTTCCTTTTCCCTTAACTGCAGAGACATCAATGTCCATGTCACCTGATGTAGGGGTGCTAGGCCCAGCATTTAAGGTCACATCATCTTTCACAGGAGGTACAAAAGTGCATATGGACTCAAGAAGGAGTTCTATCACATTTATAAAACTCTGGCTGGGTTTTCTATGACTCTTGCCACTCTTTGAATTTGAATCGTGGCTTTTGCTATGGCCATTCCCAGACGCTGCTGGGTTTGCATTTCCCAAACCAACCCTCCCATCATTAATCTGTGTTTTATCTTTATCTGATGATCTATCCTTCTCCTTTTCTTTCTCCTTAGGTTTGTCTTTATCCCGATCTTTCAGCAATACAATGTAAGGCCTATCACCTACCATCTCAACTTGGCAGACAGATTGAGCCGCCTGCATGAAAATAACTGGATCTCGAGAAATCACAGAAGCTAAATTAGACAGGAAATTGCGAGGACTGATCCTTCCAATTGGATGCCGGTTAGAAGCAACCACTAGACAATGTTTTATTTCAGATTCCATTGCTTGTTGGAGAGTTTGCGGATCTTCAAGGACCTGACGTATAATACTAGCAGCAACATTGTCAAAACCTGGGAATAAGCTCCTGGTTGGCAAAGAAAGCAATGAACTTAAACCCCCAGCATCAAGAAAGCTAAGGGCAACAGAATGATTCCTTGTAAGATTGGAACATAGTAACAGAACAGCATGCATCGTGTCTGATGGAAGTTGGTTCTTCATACAACTACAGGCAATCTCAACAAGTCTCTTCTGCTCATTTATATCTGCATACTTCATAGACAGTCCCAATGCAGACTGCAATTTGTTTTGCCTATCCTCATCAATGGTAATTGATGCCTGCTGGCTATCCACTGCTTCTTTCTTCATCTGCTCTGCAATTTCAGAGTTCAGTTTTTGATCCACTTGCAACAGCCTATCTAATGCAAGAAAAGCTGCCATAACCCATTTAGGCACCTGCTGTTTCACCCTACAATCAAAACTTGAATGCCACTGGTAGAGTAAGTCTGAAGCAATTTTTATCAAACCAATTTTAGATGCAGCTTCCCGTGCCACAGCATCATCATTCAAAATTAAAGCCAAAACATGGAAAAGAGAAGCCAGCAAGGTATTATTTCCATTACTAGGAACCAAGCCACATTCTTTGATCCGTTCAGCAAGGAAGGAGACAACATTAGACCTATATTGACCATCATCTTGAGAGCATATCATCACAAGCAAGTCTCGAACAGGAAAAGCAAGGGATTCCTTCTGCAGAAGCTTTGTGCAAGTAGATAGTAACTCATCAACTGGTGGAAGCTGAACAATCTCTTCCTCTAGCTGCTGAACATTATCATTTTCAGCAGTATCTTTGGTGTCTGATTCAGAACTCCCAAGGGACATGGCAAGGGCACGGGCAAGTTCATCATCTTCTTGAGTATCCTCTGGATGAGAGAACAACCACTCCATTGCCAACTCAACGCTATTTGACCCAACTTGCCTCAAAGCTTCCTCTGCTCGAGACCTCGAAAACCCCATCTCTACAATGGTTGAAATAGCCGTTTCATTAGGAGGAGGCCCTGTGGTACGAGCACTGTTGCTGCTGTTGACATTTTTCACTTCAACCCCGTAATAAACATGCTTAATAATAGAGATTACAGTAGAAATAAATTCGTAGCTACAATCAACAAAATGGGGATGAGTCCAAACTGGAAGTACAGCCTTCAACACCATGGACTGGAGGACCTTCACAAAAGTCTCAGCATCCCGTGGAAAAGGAGTATCACAATTTGCAAGGGGCTGTGCAAGCAAGTGCTTTGTGAAAGAAGATAAAATGAAAGAGGAGGTCACTAGATGGTCAATAAATTTACCATAACTAGCTAAAGGACCATAAATCCATGAATGATCACCATCTTCTTTGTCATCCTGCTTCAAATTTCCATCATCGGTATCCATAGGAGATGCAGGAGCCCGATTAACTGCAAAGAGCAGCTGACTTGTTGCTTCAAATGTAGTCAATATAGATTGAACAACACCACGTCCATACAAGCAATTCAATAAAACAGGATTGCATGAATCTGGCTTCTCCATTAGAATGCTATCTATAAAACCAATCACTTTACCATAGTAACGGCATTTTATTGATATGGATGCCTCTCCTACTGAAGTACTTACACGGCCAAAATTCATGTGATCTAGAGAGATGGACGCAAAAGTTGAAGCCACTGATTTCGCTGCAGGACTTGCAGTCACCACATCATCACGGCGCCGAGTAGGTAGCAGCATTGCCTTTCCTAACTCTTGAAACAAATGAGTGATATGAAATGAGAGCGATCTGACCATGTCACAACAAGAGGTATAATATGGCCTCTGCTTCTCATTTTCTTTCCTACTACTTGCTTCAGATGCATCAGAAGATCCAGAATGATGCAAATGATCACTGGAAGCCAACCTCAAGTTTGAAGGACCAACAGAACCTGACATATTATGAGAACCAGTGGCTCGGCCCAGATCTCGATACAAGTTTATAAGGTCAAAAAACTGAGATTCAATGCTCCATCCAGATGTCCTCCTTCTCAGTAATGGATCAAGAAACTGCCTGAAAGAGTTGAACCTTTGCTCTTCTGTTTCATTAGCATCCACTTCAGCCTGTTGTGAATCATCAGATGAGCAAGGCCCGTTATCCTCAATATCAGGCTTTGTATCTTCAAGTAGAGCAATTTGCCATAGAACCTCACGATGGACTTGTCCAATGTCTTCCAGAACATCTTTACTTCCATTTCCGAACTCTGTTAGCAATGCAGTCACCCAACGGTTGTCTTTTGAGGCAGCAAGAAACAGAAGAAACTCAACCAAGAAAAGTGAAGAAAAGATGCCATTATCAGTTGTCATCCTTGGGTCCAGCAATAAATGTCCAGAACCCGCATCAAACCCTGCTAGTGCTTTCTTCAAATGCTCTCTAAGGGAGGAGCAAAAGGCACGTGCTAGAGGAGCTGAGTGATGCTGAGCAAACCCCTTAAAGACCATGGTGCTATGTAGAGCAATAGACATGCCATCTGAGGATTGTGCAATAGCGGGTCGTAATAACAAATTCAGCAAGGCTTCAATTCCCAATTTTTCCACAAACAACCGACATGTTTCAGAATTTTCCATCATCCTGTGAACCAATACCATCAAATGAAAGATGCACAACTGTAAGAATTGATCATCACTTATCCCTTCTGCAGCTGAATCTGATGCATTAACAAGGCAGCAATGTCCTTCATTTTCTTTGTCTACAGAATCTGTTTCCATTGCGGTATCCTCATTGTCTTTTCCTGAAGATCCTGTACTAATACGATCCCCAACTGATGCAATCTTATGGATGATTTCAATAATAATGTCAACACCAGTACTTCGCAATGAAGATACATGCCGCAGAAGTTCCTCCACGGCATTTGCAAGAGGAACAATAGCTTCATTCATTGCCAAGACATACTTCTTACTTGTGAAGATGTCAACAAGGAATCGCAGTGCTGAAGTTTCTCTAACAGCCTCTAGGCCCTTGGCATTGAGACAAATAGCACCAAGACCATTAGGAATACATGACAAAGCCCTTGAAGAAGGAAATACTCGAGATACAACTGAAGATAAAAATGCATCAGGAAGACCCATCTCATGTAAAGCAGAAAAACATGAGGGATCTTTGTGGATTATTTCACTCAAAACAGTAACAGCTGAGTAGTAAATATCACCTCCAAACTTATCTACATTCCTGAATATCAATACAAGCGTTGCAGGTAAAGAACTGTCATGTGAATGTTGTGATCTGGTAGAGTTCGCAGCAGAATATGTGGCAGAACCCAATGCCTTGAGCGAGACCTTTATGAGCCTCTTTTGGGAGGACAACTGATCAGTGTTATGTTTTGAGCTTTCGCCAGTGAACATCGAGTTATCATTTTCTCTTACCAAACCAACAACTCTGTGCACCTCTATCTGCAACCTCTGAGCTAAAAGCTCAACACCACCCAACGCTTTAAACAAGGATACAGCAGAGCTACTATAGTCCATAAGCTTCTGAAGGGTTTTAACAGCAAAACAGACAAGATGAATGTGTGCCAGATCAGAATCCTCCAACAACGGCAAGAATGTGGGTACCATGCCAGAACCCCTAATATTACTCCCAGAAGTCGAGGTTGAAACCACATGGAGCAGATAAAACTGAAGAAGTGCCTCCACAAAGGCAAGGGATGATGGATCGTTAGAACTTTTTAATGATAAAATAGCCCTTTGAAGCACATTCAGAAGTATCATGCGGTTCCCACCAGCAAAACTTATACTAGATCCACTCAAGATCCGTGCCCGTTCATGTGATGATGTATATGCTGCTAATTGGGCTCCTAATGCAAGCATTGCTAATGTTCTAATAGATCCGGACACAGTTTTCTCAGATCTCACAACCCTAATTAACTCATTTGTATATTCTGGTTCATTAGCAAAGAAGGACACAAGTTCATCATGGGCATCACTGGACTGGACCAGCACAATAAAAGCAAGAAGGCAGATCCTGCTATAAAACCTGCATATTCTTGGTGACCGGAAGGAACGAGCATATCTAATTCTGGTGAGCAAAGAAAATCGGAGATCTGAAGGAACACTATACCGCTCAATACACTGCTTCAACAAGAACAAATCATCTTCTTTCCACAAATGCATATCTGGCATATGAATAACCCTCAAATTTGAGGAACTATCACCATTGTGTTCCTTAAATTGGGCACTAGGTCCATGCAGTTCAAAGTACAATGTAGAACCGATGCGGCAATTAGATTGATCACAACCATTCTCTACATCAGAAGGAAACAAGCACAAAGCTTCATCTTGAGTTTGCTCATTTGCCATAATACAAGAATACAATCCTAAGCCCTCCTCCTTGCTTCCCCATCCTTGTGCTAGGGATAGGAGATAGCTGTTAACAGAACCACATCCAACCATCTTTGCACTTCCATGAAGCTTAGACGGATTTATTTTAACTAGTGCAGAAAGAGTTTCCAATGCAGCTACAAGAATCTCAGGATCCGTAGAAGCTAATAAAAGCTTGAAATGCTGAAAAGAGGGAACAGTTATCAGAGATAGAAAAATTTTAGACACTCAAATTTTTTTAAAAGAAAAAAAAATTACACAGCTAAAATAAAGGGATGGAGGTACAGAATAAAGACTACCAAGAACAGAAAATAGTTTCAGAATAACTCACCTCTAAGCCATCGAATGAACTCTTGTTAGGACAATTCTCTAAAATTATTTGCATCACCCGTAATATTTGCATAATTGCATATTTTGGTAATGGACTTTCATCTTCTAGAATCCTATCAGACAATGTCACATCATTTCTACATGACAAATACACCTTGAAGTATGTATCAAAATGAAGAAACAAAGGTCTCCAGTGATGAAAATTGCCCTGAAAATAAAATGTATGTATGTAAGCATATAAGTTATGGAAAAAATATAATACTAAGTTCAAAAAATAAGAATGATATTACCTTACTGTAATCCCACCGAAAACCAGAGAGCGGTATTCCTATATCTTGTAATGGACACTGTATGACCTTCTCAATGAAGGCTTTGATCTTAGGAGGCTGAAATCAATCAATCACAAGATTCAAATCACGTTTAATGGCCACTGGGTAAAAGACAGAAGAACGGAATAATAACTAAACACACCCCCTGAACCTTGTGGTTCCAGTGTAACTAAACAAAAAGAAAAGAAAATAGGCCAGAAACAGATTCGAGTTAACAGTTAAAAAAGCTTAGCTGATCCAAATTTGAAATAAAGAAACCTCTTATGCATTCATATCTGGTAAAAAAAATTTGAACCTGCCTTCATTACTCTTTTCTACCCTAACCACTTTATTTTAGAATCAGTAGGACAATGGACTTTGAGATAATGCGTCTAATCCCGTTTGGCTGAGCAGAGGTGAAATAACTATTGACTAATAATAAACAAAATACAAAGCAAATAGGAGCAGATCGACTCAAATTATTCAGATATGTGCCGGTTGATAGAGAAAAATGAAAAATATCTCCTCAGCCACAAAAGGCAGACACGAGTCTTTCTAGCGCATCAATCTCACCTCGACCCTTTAACTGTACAGTATCTTATGGTGCTAGTGCAAATTTCTAATAGAGATGGTAAAACATAAAGGTAAAAACTTTGAAAGGATAGAAGTTGAAACATCTGATCACTAAGTTAGTGAAGAAAATCTCAACGGGCACACTCATCCTCTGCGTGTAAATGATGCAACGATAAGGGTTTGCAAATCAAAATAATGACAAAAACAAACTCACCGGTTCAGAGTCCAGTTTGACAGATGGGCCAATGGCACCGTCGCTGGACAGAAGTTGTCGCAGCCTTGACGGCCAGCTCGATCTCAGGGTCGTCATCTCACCTCAACTTCACTACTGCCCAACGTACATAACAATTAAAGCCATAAGAACCAAAACAAAGACAATCCATAAATAAAACAAATCGATGACAAAAGCATGTAAATTGAAGAAGATGACGCCGAAATCAAAAAAGGTTAATTTCGGTAGGTATGTTAGAAAAACAGATCATATTCTACAAACACGTACATAATATTGCAACATACTTGTCTATGTGAAGCGGAGAACCGATTACCTGAGAGATGAGGGAAAACGGGATTGAGTGCATACACATCCGAGGTGCGAAGAGAATAGAAGACAAAGCGAGACAAGAAGAGATTCGAAGCGAAACCCCAAGAAACTGTAAGAGGAAGAAGAGGGGGTGAGGTTGAGAATCGCTACCTGTGGACCTCTTTGAATAAATATTTATTTTCTACACGATTGTTGGTCATCTCCGTAGGGAGAAAGTGTGTTTATATAGTGAGAACTGGGCAGAGTCATTTTCTACTGCCTGCGAGAATTGAGAGAAGCGGTTTGCCTTGGTTGCCCCTAGGTTTTGTGGTATTCGTTTTTTACACCGTGTCTCGGTTGTTATTGGACCTCGTTAGGCTTTTCTTTTCAATAGGCCTGGGTGTTTTAAGTTAAAAAACAATAACTAGTCGAGAGATTATCTTTTCTTTTGTTAGTATTAATACATTTTCATTTCACTTCCCGTGGTATTAATAATACTACATCAAATAAATAGAATTAAGAAATTAATTAATATTATAATTGAAATTTATTAGATTTGATATGATTATTCTTTTATTATGATTTGATTAGATTAATGGAAAAATTCTAAACAAACACATTGAAAATAAGGAAAAGATAATTCAGTACAGCGAAATTTGAAAATTTCAAATCAGTCTGTTTTGTATTTTTTGGGTAATTACGAAAATGCTACTAAATTTTTCACAACACCAATTTTTTAATTTACAACATGGGTATCCAAATTAACAACACCAGGTACTAGTATTTACACTGTGAGTTGTAAATACATAATACCTGATGTTGTGAATTACAAAACTCATGTTGTGAATTACGAAACTGGTGTTGTGAAAAATTCAGTGGCGTTTTCATAATTACCCAAAAAAAGTACAAAACAAACTAATTTGGGATTTTCAAATTTCGCTGTACTGAATTGTATTTTCCTATTTCCACTGTCTTTTTTTGGAATTCTCCCTAGACTAATTTCTTAGGTTAGGGTTAGTTTATTATTATCTATATAAGTCTGTTATTGTCGGCCTATAATATCTTTTCTAAAGGATCTGAATGTGATCCTTCATTCATAATATTCTTCTATCTTTCTCTCTCTATTCATCTAACAGGGTACCAAAGCCAGGTTTGAAGAAGAATAAAGGAGGAAGACGAGGATTTATTTTGGGTTATCTAGCTATGTTTTAATATTTCTGGTGATCTCTTATTGTAACCGTGTTTTGGATTAGTGATGATAG
>JBAGKO010000011.1:4584827-4599232 GCA_037177275.1 Acacia concinna
GATCTAAGTATACATTTAGAACTATGATAACGTGTTATGAAACTATAGGATATATGAGATGAGATACTAAGAGATCAGAGAATATAGGAGAGAAAAGTATAGAAATTCTAATTCAAACTGTGTATAACAATGAATTGTGAAAGCTTCTATTTACAAGTATAATAAACTTGGAGGGCAAGTTAGCTAATAGAGGAAGCCTCTTGATTGACTTATAGAATAAGCCTTTGATTTGGCTTGAAGATGAAGCATTTGTTGAATTGGTTTGTTGGGGAAGCCTCCTGTGAGCCAATAGACATCCACATAATCAATATTCATAACATATTCAATAATAAAGCACTATTAAAAGAAGCCTTTGATTTGGCTTGAAGATGAAGCATTTGTTGAATTGGTTTGTTGAGGAAGCCTCCTGTGAGCTAATGGACATCCACATAATCAATATTCATAACATATTCAATAATAAAGCACTATTAAAAGAATATATTGTTTGCCCAAAGCATGTATATTTGTTGTTAAAACCCATTTAATCATCAACATATCTTAGAAAAGTGGATGGACCATATCACAATGAATTATTTATGTGCTTATTTATATATAACATCCATTTTATTAATAATTAAAAATATAATATTTTTTAATGAGTCAAATATATGTGTGTGTCCTGATTTAGGTCAGCATGTTAAATTTCAATCTCATGTTTCATTATAATAATTCAAAGAAAATTAATTTGAATACAGATATAATTTTAATATGGTTTATAATTTTATATATCTCTTGATCGATTTGTTCGGACTGCTGATGCTATGATTTGCTTTATGAAGAGATGTTTCAGAGCAACCTTCGCTGGATTGTGGTGAGCTTTCAAAGATGAATACTGCTTTGCACACTCTCTCTCTCTATTAAGAGGGAAGTTTTTGTAAACTTAACGGTGTGTTTAAGTGAGGAGAAAGAGGGAGAAAATGAATAATAAATTTTAAAAATTTCATAAATAATAAAGGGTTAAAATGCAAAAAATGCCCATGTGAATATTCAAAAAGGGGCCTGACACCTTTTACATTTTTTGATGCAAAAATACCCATCGACATTAAAAATTGGGGCAAAAATGCCTATGGAACAGTAAACGGGGTGGGCATTTTTGCCTCATTTTTTTAATGTGGATCGGTATTTTTGTACTCAAAAATGTAAAAGGTGTCAGACGCCCTTTTTAAATATTCACATGAGCATTTTTGCACCTTAACCCTTTAATAAAAAAGTTTACTGTTTTTAGAAGCTTTCTCCCATATTTTTCTCTCCATCCAAACATGGGGTAAGAGATTGTTGTATGGCATTTCCTCATCCAAAAATACCTTTAAGTTGTTTTAAAGTTTTAGGAGGTGTTTGTCAAGACACTTTTTCTATAGTGGCTTTAAGTTGTTTTTGGTTAGAAATTGATTTTTTTGATAAGATAAAAGTCGTGCTTTATTCTGAAAAAAAAAATCATTTATACTATTGTCAGTTCAAATATAAATCACATTTACAATTTAATTTTGTTCTTATCTTTGTTGGCGGTAACTTCTAAATTGTCACGCAACTTGGTAGACCTTCCAACTCTTCCTAGTCATGTGCAAGTCCAATCAGCAGTAGTAGTTTCTGCAAATAAAAGTTGATTCGAGTCGTGCCTGAGGACACTGTCCTTAAGAGTTATTCCGCAACTACCAGCAAAAGAAGTTGTGGCACTCCCCATGATTAAATAAATCATTCCTATATAAAAATATGGTAAGCAGAACTACGGAAGATGATAGAACTCAGCAAATATATGAATATGTTTAGAGGAGGAAGCTGAGAGAGGAGTTGGATAATTTTTGAGCCAAGTGTTCTTAACCTCTTACAAGTATCTCCTTATATAGGAAATGAAAAACAAGACTTTGGGCAGCAGCTTTGAAGCAAATAAAAACATCTTCAGAAATTCATTTCAATTGCCATTATACACGTGGTTATGGACGTTGCAGCTTTTACATTCATTCAATAATCAAACGTCCAGATTTTTTGAAAATAATGAATGTTGAAATGGCTTTGTGAAGGTATTCATTGTTTACCTACGTTCTTTTACTTTTAATAATGCTATTAGAGTCAATTTAAAAGAATAAGTCAAAACGTCATTTTCACATTATATAGCAATTGTAATATTTTGATAATTGTCTTATGAACCTAAAGAGCCCAAAAATATTTTCTATAAAATATAGATATAAAATATATTTTTCAGAGGTATCAAAAAAATACACTTAATCCACGTCTAACTTGCACTTAGAAAAATTGTCGGATTTCCATGTGGCTCAACATTATTTAAGTTCACTCCTCCTTCTAGCTTATTTAATAGTCCAGGATCACTCATTATCTGGACCCTCACAATCCCAAATAATATGGAATTTGTTTTTTATGACACACTTACTTATTATTTCTAACAATCTTCACTTTTTAAAAGTCACGTTTAAAAAAAATAGTCACACTTCTACCATTAATCCAGACAGCCTTACAACAAGTGAACTTGAAGAAGTGGGAGGGGAGGTTGAATTGGGCTTTGCTGGGAGGATGGAACCGTCTTCTTATTACTCTGGTCAAAATAAGGGAAGCTGTGATTAGATGTTAAGAAATTATTTATAAAAGGGTTCCCTTATAGAACAAATTAAGAAACCGGGGAAAAATACGGATAAATGAGCTATTCTTTTTTTTTTTAAAGTTCAGTTGACCAAAATGTTGAATCTTCATAAATTATTTGAAAGCCCAATAAAATTAACAAGTGAAAATAGAATATGTAACTGGGGTGATGATTCCATATTTGTTCGAACGAATCAGTGAGAGTGAGGCATAGTTTGGCTCTTTTATGCAAATTGACCTAGAGGTTCGTTTTGGCTTTCGTTGCTCCTTTTCCTCCTTACTTGGTTTGAAGGGGCGTTTCTTAAGTTGTGATTATAGATGTAGCATTTGCGTTAAAGAGGTTGGGCTCAATTGCTTAGCATGTCTCCACACTATGATATTATATAGTGTCTTTCTTTCTTTCTTTCTTTCTTCTTCTTCTTCTTTTCCAATTACATGGATAAGTATTATACTTGAGAGATAAAGAACCATAGTAAACCATAGAGAGCACAAAAAGTGGTACAAGTTAAGCCCTAATGTCAGCTTATATTAGCTAACATTAGGTCCGAGCATGCAGCTGGATAAATATCAATTAATGTTAGTTCTATGTTCGTAAAATACACCATATTAGCCAGAAGATCTACACGTGACATTGATTCCCTGTGATAATGGATAATCTGAAGATCCTAAAATGAGAAGATAAATTATATGGCTTCATCAATCTCGTGATGTAGAGGATGATAGTTCCCGCCATCAATCCTTAGAGCATGGATAACTTCAGTAGAATCGGAATACAGTTTGACCTTAGTAAAGCCAATTGTTTTACACACTGTAAGGCTTGCGTGAATAGCCAGAATCTCTGCCATAGTTGGTGAACAAGTCCTCAGGTTTTGTTGGAATCCCTTTATCCATAGCTCTTTGTGATCGCGGAGAAGTCAACCCGTAATTGCTCTCCAATAAGACTTCACTAATCCATTGACATCAATCCGTACGAAGCCCTCTGGCGGAGGAGTCCATTTCACTTTTGGCCTACTTAGAAGGTCGTAAATTTGATGATGCAACTTACCACCTTCAATTTCCTTCAGAAGTAAGTACTTACATTAGTGAATTAGTAATTGTAAACTGTCGCCGCTTCCCTCTAAAGTCTGGCGGCATCTATTTTTCCAAATGCATGTTTGGTTACAAAAGCATTGGAACCTGGATTACATTGTTCAACAATAAAGTGTGTTTTTATGCATTTGTGTTGATATTTGTGTTATGTTGCTGTATTTTGTTGGTCTTTATACTAGATCACCATTGTTGGTAGTATTTTGGTGTCTGACTGTCTGTAGACATGGTTTGAGTGTGAATGATATTAATACACAGTTTTCTTTTTTTTTCTTTTTTAAAAAAACTAATGTAACTAATGTCAATTCGTGTGCATTGCACATTTGTACTTAGGCGCGAATTCTATTTACAATGCATTCTGTAAGAGTAATTCTATTAAAATGTGTGGTTAAAAGGGTGTTAAAACTTGACAATTTTAATTATATTGATAAAAGTACGGTTATTCTAAGTTTAAAAAGCATCTATTACTAGTTGACAATTATTATAGAATGAATATCAATGTTTGTTTTAAAAAAATTAAAAATAATTACTAATCATAATCAACGCAAATCATAGTTAATGAAGTGTTTCATAAACTAGATAGAAAAAAAAAAAAATTCTCTATGCGCTGTAAATAGGAGTTTGCGTTTTAGGGTAAAAAGCAAAATAATTTATTAGCTACCTCTGGATCTAAACGGAGACGAGTAAGGAGAAATTAATACTTCAAGAATCGTATCGCCTGCATTTTTGGCAGTGCTGACAATTATTCAAATATACTCATTTCTTAATCAATCAATTTTAATTATGAAGCCGTCAAGTTAAAATATATCACTTGCTGGTTGAGAATTCAGAAAATTTGAAGTCTGGAAAATGTTATATTTTACCACACCATTACGTTTAAATATGCAAGTAAATTTTGTTTATAGTTAATTCTCATTCGTTCTTAAATATAAAACTTAGTTAATTTTTTAAAAAATTATAAGAAAGTTAATTATATTACTTAATTATATCATATATTTTATTTTATTATTATGTTAGTTTATAAGTCAAATAATATAGTTTAATGGAAAAAAAATTTATAAAAAAAAAACTATTATATCATATATTAGTCTATAAGTTAAATAATTTTAAAGAAAAACCATTTTGTCCAAAAAAAATGATAAATTTTATTATTTTAAAATAATGTAATTAGTTTTTTCAGAATTCTTAAAAAAAAATTAATTGAGCATTATGGGAGAGAGTAGTTTACAAAATTAAGCAATTGGCCACTAACCCCCTTCCACAGGGAAGTGGAGGGCTTAAATTACATAGTCAGAGTCTTGAAAGTGCATTTTAATTGAAGTGATTATACTAGGTTAAATATAATAATAGTTATATCCGAAGGCGAAAAAAAAATAGTAATAATAAAGTTTTTGAATTTTGAATGTAAATAATGTTTCTTGTCAGCATGTTAGCCACATTAAGGACTGTGAGAATTTTCAACCGTGTCATGCTCATTAAGTCAATTATCAATTGATAGATGGACTTGGTATGCGTTATTTTATTTTTTAAATAATATTGCATAACTAGACGGAATCAACAAAGGTATATTGGTATTATTCCCACTCAAACCTCAAAACGTATAACAAAATTGAAATGCGTGGGGCAATTAGCTAGACGCAAAACGGGAAGTCGCATGCCTGGGGCCAGGTCAATGCAAGTGATTAGTGATTTTAAACTCAACAAATCACCACGGCAAATAATTACAGGTTCATTTGCTCTCCCAAACTTGTATTTTTAGGTTATGTTTCGTATAACGTTTGTTTATGTGAAATGAGGTTTAAAGGCTAAAAAATCTTGTTTGATTGAAGGTAGAGGATGTTAGATGAAGTAATAAATTTTTATTTTTTAATGAAAACTTCATCTAAGTTGTCAAACTTTAAAATTGGGGGTTTTGTGTGGGGAGAAAAAATTTATATAATATTTTAACTAAAATATCCCTACCTCCTTTTTAAAATTTTAAGACTGCCTTTCAGCTTTTCTCTTTTTTCTCCTTTTCCTCCTCTTTTGTTTGTTGCTCCCTCTTCCTGAAGGTAATAATAACAACAACAACAATAACTATTGCTATTGCTATTAAACTCTCATATCTCATTTTCTCGTTCTACTTTTTAACATTAAACTATTATTATTTATTAATTTTTCATCCATTTTACTATATCTAATTTAATTTATAACTAAGATGTTTCTAATTAAATCTCGTAAATAATGTACTAAAGTTATATCTTATGTGATATTCAATCAATCCCTTTATTTTAGTATTGATATATTTCCAAATATGTTAAAATATCAAAGCTACTAAAAATGGGCATTATGAAAAGTATATTAAAATATTTTATCATATTAAAAATAACATATAAAATCAATAGATATTAACAAATGTAAATAAATAAATAAATAGATAAATAAGAGTATACTTTTGTACTTAAAATTAACTTCCCCCACCTACTCTCCTAAACCAAACAAAAAATCAAACTTAACTTTCCATATTCCTAAACCAAACAAGTTTATAACCCCCTCTAACTTAACTTTAATAAATTTCACCTAACCTAACCTCACTTTAACCAGACACACCATTAATCACCAAAATGAAAAAGTCAACTTGAAAGTAAACAAGAATTAAAAAGATGCTTGAGTTGATATGGTTTCGAACTGTAACTGCCTCTCTCACCGCTAATTACAATTCCAATAAATCCTCATTTTCTGACAAATAAAATTAACCTTGTCATGTTAAATAAAATCATTCCAGAAATATTGACTTCATTTTATCATAACTTTCAGCTAAAATATAATTTTAAATAAACAAGTAGGTTAAGAATTTAAAGCAGCGGAAGTAGACAATAAGCTGGTTTTTCATGGGCATAACTTGACCCTTTTCTACAACTCGAATTTTTTCACTTCTTTTTCTTCTTCTTTAAATAATAAAAAGTTTGGATGAATTAAGTCGTGTAGTCTCATTCTAACCAAAGTATGTTCACGCAGTATTTGAATCAAATGCTTTGTAAATTATGAGTAAACTCCTTACCAATTATACTATTTGTTTTTGACATCTTTTGACCACTTCTTGAAAAATTTCCCATGTTAGAAATATTTTAGAATCTCGGCTTAATTTTGCATTTTTGCTTCACAGGATCCAAATTTATGCTTCCTCTTCTTGTTTTAATCACATCAAAAGAGCTCAAAGTTAAAATCATCCACCGAAAGCAAAATCAACACAAGGATAGCATGATTTGATGATTTATCTATATATCTGCAAATTTAGTACAATTTTAGCAGAAATTTTCAGAAGTTCTAATGTTTTCTAAGTTTAAATTTGAGGCCTTGCCTGGACCACAAATATTGTCCCGGCATTCACCACTCCTTCAATGTCCTGAGGGCAACCAAAAAGGCCCTCTATAATTTTTCCGGCCTCTGCAATTCTGGACAACAATGATGTTTGAAAAGCTTTATCAACTATAATTGGATCTCTGGAGTAGTCTAACACAACCTTATCCACTTTGTCCATTATCACACTGCAGAATATTAGAGCAGGCATTAATACAACAATCTACTGTAACACTATTTGTTTGTAATTTAAGATTGAGCCACACATTGTACCTGTCAAAAATGCCAGCGCCTGAAATTCCTTCAAGGTCCTCAGCATTAGAGTCTGATCTAAATATAATGGACTTCTTACTGTACGACCCTGTAAGCTTGCTCGGGTAACCAGTGACCTACAATAAAATCCATTACTTAAGTGGTAGATAAAAAACGGCTCTGCCACCTTTTAATTTAATGAATGGCCATTTTTAAACTATTGAAATTCAAACTTCAAAGCAATTGGGCATGATACAAGTGACATATAGCAATGAAGAGAAATTGAATTTACCGTAGGAAACTTCAGGTTAGTTTTCTTTGCAGTGAAAGTCATTGCACGTCCTGGATATGCCCCCACCAAAGTCTCTCCCAAGCCCTTCACAATCTGTTTTTTCACCAAATAAGGAAACATGAAGAAACATATATTTTCCTTGATTTGTCAATAAACCAGGAGGCAAGATTCACCTCTGCATATATCTCAGTGGCATCTCCTGATATGGGATTCTTTGTGTGTATCACAAAAGCATAATCGCCACAAATTACTTCTTGAATTAATACAGCCATGCATATATCACCATGATTCAACTTGGCCTTTTGGCAACTAAGAAAAGCTCTTTCATTCCACTTTGAAGCCCAAACCTGGAAATAACATAAATTTTACATGGTTATGAGCAAAGTAACTAAAACGATAAAAAAATTTGGCATTTCTGTAACATAAATGAAAGGATAATACAAAGTTTGTAAATAAAATTTAAAAAATAATAGATCATATTCTTGATGACAAATTCCTACCTTCTTTATTGCTTGCCATGCGCAACTCCACCTCTCTTCACCTTCATCTCCAGGCCATGTCAACCTTGAACTTCTCATTTTGTGCTTAAGTTCATTGGTCTGCCAAAATTAATTTACATTGTCGGGTGTTAGGAAATGTGGGCAATGCCGATTCAGAGTAAAGTTGCTGTATGTTGTTTTATTCTGAGCATAGAATACCGGGTTGTATGTAAGCTTTATGACTGGCACATAAGTTTTATAACCGACTGACTAACAACTTATAACCAACACAAAACTAACTATTAATCGTTTCGATGGGAGTGTGTAATCTTCAGTATGATAGAAACTAGAATAGGCCCCATTTATTTGTACGGAGCTCTAAATAAGCTCACCTTCTTTTAAATTTATAAATAGAATGATAAAGATATTGATATGAGAAATTACTGCGATCTTGGATCACAAGGCAGGAGTTAAAAGTTGTGGCATGGTCACAACTATCATATAAAACATTCCAATATCATGGAGTGGTGACATGCATTATCTGGCCAAAGGCATAAAAGTTAAGTTACTTGTAGAGAACAATTATTGCATTCACAATTTTATCGAATGACAAAAAATAGGAAGAAATTAAAGGTGAGTTTTGGACATGCTTCAATAAGTTCTTTGTAAGCAATCAAATTTTTTAATCTTATTTTCTGTCAGAAAACAGATAAGTAACAGATGTACTGCGGGATTAAACAAGTATTAGAATAAGGACTCCATTTTGCAGTATCTCAATATTTAAGAGTTTGGAAAACCACAATCCAATAATCTCATACTGCTTGAAAAATACCAGATAAGGTGGAGCGTGCATTTTTAGGATGGCTTCTTGTATTGCTCCGAGTTTTGAATGGTCACCATGATCTATTAATTGGCATAGAGAATGGATCCTATCTGCTACATCCTGCAAGAGAATAAAGAATTTCAAACTCAGCTTTTGGAAAACCTCTGGCAGAACAATTAACTTACTGGGAAAAATATTTAGAGGATGATTCGTATTAATAGACCTTATATGACATTAAAGAAGTCCCTTCAGTTATTCTAGTTATGCATTTCAATTCCCTAGTGCTTGGTAGTTCCCCTTGGGGACCAGTCTTCAAACTAAAGCAAGTCACATGTTACTCTCATTAAAACCACAATCTAGAGTAGAAACTTAATATATCAGGACTCACTGTGAGGAGACAAAAATCTAAATCACACTAATGACATCAAGAACTGATTATACTACATCATGTCATAACAGATGAAGTTTCAATCAAAATTTATATGAAAATTAAGATAATTGCCTTGGGAAAAAAATGGTCATATGAGACAATGCTCGGTCTATTAGACTGTCAATACAGGCATCACCATTTCTAGGATTTCAGACTTACGCCAAAGCCAATCTATGAACATGTGGCAGGTTTGCAACACAATCCAAAATAATGTTATTGGCATTCAATTTTGGTGAATAACATACACTGTCAAGTACATATAACTAAGAAAGGAAACAGCAGCAACAAGAATAAAGGAACAGCAGTTACACTACCTTATTAACTTTGTCTTGCAAAGCAGTCTCAAAGGATCCAAATGATAGGGCAAGTGACACTGGGATCTTAATCCATGATGGTAACCGTGCATTTAATAATTTAATATTGCAAGATTTCGCACCAACCTACATAAGTTCATAAGATTCATTAGCATTCAACCACCCAGGCTTCTGTCAAAACTTGAACCCAAGCATGCACTACTGCCTCAATTTTATTTGAAGTAAAAAATTATGTATAGCATTGGAGCATTTCTCTGTCTTTCTTGTGATTCTATCACAACAGACAATAAGTCATAATTAAGTTGATTTACAACAGCATAGAAGTTTGGCTCTCAAGAATCAGAACAGGCATAAGTATAATTGATAGAATATATCGTAATTACTGTGATTAATATTCTATGTATTTTTCATTCTCCAAGGATTATGAGTCAATAATACTGCATCCATTAATAAACTAAAGCAGGCTCCCCAGGAGGCCGCTACGTGGTTGCATTGACAAATGATGAACCTTTCCAAGTATCATTAGAACAAAAGTAACATTGACGCTTGATATACAAAGGCATACCTTTTCACCAGTAAATTCATCAAGCGAAACAGCGTAATTACCACAAAATGTCTCCCTTTTTATGGTCACTCCTTGAGGAATGGAGCGAAAACCAAAGGATTTATGTAATAAAAAGGTGCTGATGATGTCACTACAAACACAAAAAATGATGGCTCTATTGTAAAAAACATTTAATAATATCAAATAATTAATCAATTAAGTGACTTTTGGACATATAACCTGATAACCAAATTGTTTGACTTAATTTTTATTGATATTGCTTTCCCCTCCTTCGACTTGAGATCCTGGAATGTATTCTTGTCAAAGCATGTAGCAAAACATACCTGCATAACACTTAACACATCAAATGCCAGACTTCAAAATTCTACGTAAGAAAATTCAATATCATTGTCCTCACACATCAGATCAAAATAAACGTGTATGAAACTATAATACATGCCTTGCTATTTCTTGCTCTGATGGAAATATGGGACAGAACGTCTGGTGTATCAGTGGATAGCACAGCTACCACCCCTTCTGGAATTTCTTCCTGTCCACTTATTCTTGAAGCAACAATTACGGTTGGCCTGTTGTAAACTTTACTTTGAATTGTGATCAATTCATGGACTGAGGTCACAAAGCCAGAAACTTCCACTGGGCTCATAACCTGCCAGCTGCGAGTAAAAAAATGTAAATACATTTATAAGATAAAAACCCAACAAACCAGAAAGAACATGTTGGGCCAAAAGAAAAAGGAAAAGAAAGAACACACAGTACTATTTATTATGATAACAATGTCTGAAAAATGAATCACTCAGCTTAGCTTAGAATAAATCTACTAAAGTAAGCACATAAAAACATATACATGACATTCTTACCTGCCTAAATTTGAAATTTTCCTCAGAATAGGGTCAAAACGGTTGATGAGAATTGACAAAATTGCTGAGCAACCTGACCTTATCATTTCCTCCGTAAAATTATCAATCTGAATGTCATGATAAAGTAGAGCGAGTTTGAGAATTCCAGAAAGACCTAGGACCATCACACTGTAGTTCTGTATTATTTTACAAATCCCAACATAATTTGAGTAACTTACAGCCCATTTCGGAACACCAAGCAATTTACCAAGATACTGGGCACTTGGCTGGATACTTTTCTGGTAATGCTGAGACCTTCCAGCGAGAACTATCTGCAACCGGTCAAGTATAGCCTTGGTCTGCAATGCCCACTGACTATCACCAGATTTGAATGATTCACAAACACGATACCAGTCCTTCAGTATAAATGCAAGGAGGAATTGTATTAACCAGTCAGCAAAGAAAGGATGAGAAGTACATCATAGGCATGCCTTTTCTTAACATCAAAAAAAAAAACTTGAAGTGTCAGACAAATACCTTTGTGCAGTAAATGAAATCTTCATTGTTGACGGTTGATAAGCATAGATTCTCAAGCATCAAGGAGAAGAAGAACAAGGCTTCCTGTTAGACAAATATAAGAAGATTAGTTGTATTGCTTAAATATCAGCCCTCGCCAAATATACAATAATTTTGAGCAAAAAGGGAATATACCGGTATGTATGCTAAGTTCAAATTTTTTAGTCCCCTTTCCATTGTTGTTCTGACTGCTGAGTCCAGAGAGATGTCAAGGAAAAGTAAGTCTTTTAATCTTCCATGGGAAGTCAGCAGAATAGGGCGAAGTAAAATGCGTGATTCCAGTAGTTTCTGAGAAAAATAACATTGGACATTAACAAAGACAATAATTCATAAACTCTCTACAATGTAACAAATCGAGTACAAACTGACCTCCATTAGGGGGCAAATATTGATATCACCAACATGTGCTTTGACAAAATTCAGACTTTCCTGCAAGTTGAAAGCAAGGGGAAAAAGAATCTCTATTGTCCCGGTTGAATAATGAGGACCACAGACAAGATAAAATGATAAAACCAATTTAAGTTATGTCATTTACTGCAAATTCTATAGCCACAGAACTGGTGAGAATATGAAGAAAGCTTTTTATACATGAGTTGACTTGAAATGATAAGAAAATACAAGTACCAGCAGGTTCAATGGCAAACCAGCAGCAGACCCATGTTTGGTTGCATTTTCAATATTGCCATCCTGAAAGACCAAGATTGAAATCAATATTTTCACGGCAAAAAAAGAAATCAATATTTTAAGTGCTACAAATATAATGCTGGACACTACATGAATTGAAACAAGGAGAAAGTGATCATTTTATAAAACTAACATACGC
Source organism: Acacia concinna (assembly GCA_037177275.1). Lineage (NCBI taxonomy): Eukaryota > Viridiplantae > Streptophyta > Magnoliopsida > Fabales > Fabaceae > Acacia > Acacia concinna. The sequence goes on from JBAGKO010000011.1 coordinate 4,597,274, forward strand.
AATAATCACCTTGAAAGAAGAACCCAAGAAAATATCAATAGCAGATTCAAGGTCAGCACCTGCATGAACAGCCTGTGTCACAGAGTAAACTAATAAGTAGTTCAGATAATTGTAAACCATTACAAAATATATTATTATTACTATTATTTTCATCAACTTCAGTTCGAGATCAATCACTAATTCAATGGCTTATGGCGCTGGGACCAGAAAAAAATGAGATAATGGCAGAGAAAATTTAACCAAATCTAAATTATATCAGAGGATATTCATTGTTCACATAAAAGAATTTCTAATGGTACTAATACTCCATACATACGATTAATTTTAGTTCTAATTTTGATATATATTCCTGTCATACCAAAAGATAACTGAATTTGTACAAAGCAGTTCACTGGGAAAGGAGGATCACTGGAAGAGATTATGGTTATAAAATGTCTGATGAAACTTCTATAGTCAGATATCCAAGTCAAAAAATATGTACTACTACTCATCCGAGTGTAAAACATACCTTTAATGTCTTCAAGTATGTCGTAAGGTCACGGATAAGACCATCCCTCAAATCAGATCTAAAATGTGGTTCTGAAACAATTGGGCGGTCATAGCTTGCAAGTTTCTCTCTCGTCAGACCATTTGCATTTAATGTTTCCCAATAAACATTAATTCTGAAACCGCACCTTGCATAATTTATGAGTGCCTATTGCAGTAATAAATATAAATTGTGATAAGTATTCTCAAATTGTGGACCAGGTCATTATTGTCAGTATAGCAGATCCCTGATACTCTCAATAGGAATGGGATGTTTGGTAGGATTGCTGATGTCACTTCAGGGATTGCCTATACTAAATGAAAAAAGTTTGTAAAAAATTGACATGGGGTAGTCAAAGTGAAACTTATAAATGAGACAAGAAAAAGAAGAGAAAGAGAGAAATGAGTCAAAATGGACAGGAGGGAGAAAATGATTCAATAGATGGTTTGGTTCCAAAACACAGCCTAAGAACACCAAATTAATAGTCAATAATTACAATATCCAAATCAACCAAGATTTTATTTATCATAAATGTCCTACTTACTGTAACTTCTCAAACACATGCAGTCCCACTTGGAAGTCATAATAACTACACTTATCATAAATATTAAAATGCACTTTTTATTATGCCTCTCCATTGCTCTATCAGCTATCCTTAAAATTTTAAAATAATAAATGTGTAGATACCATTGAAAATGATACATTTCGTTTTATAGAAAGTATATAACAAGCCAGCTTGACACATCCACTAGCCATGGACCTGAAAACAGAAGATCAATAATGAAGAAAAATGCCCTTCTTATACAGTTACCTCGCATATTATTATATCATCAGGGCTACTATTGTTGTGCAACTTTTGATGCCACTCCTCCATCATGGCTGTCCCACAATCATTATTTCTCTGAAAAGGAAAAAATCAAAGAAAGATCTCAGTATGCCTTTATTAAGCAAAGGATAATTTAAGTCGGCAAACAATTATATCTGCATCTACCTGAATCAGAAGTATTTCATCACGAATCCTCTGACCAACATCGCCTGACCCTCCGCGTCCAACACAGGCCATTATTAGTCTCACTAACTCTCGATCACTTGGCTGGTTTAGGTATATTTTTTGCAGAAAGCAAGTAAACCTGTCTTGAGCTTCACTTATTTCACTGTATATGACATGCAATTCATTATTTTGCCAGGAAATACAGAGGCTGGTGACACCAAAACTATGACTATCCATGCAAATCAATTATATTAAGCAATTAACTGAAGTGTATTATTGCTTAGATGAACAACAGCTGCAAGTAATTAAGCAGCAAAGCCTAAGTCATATGCTTGAAATTCGTCAATATGTAATCAGATTCAAGTGCTGTGAGTGAAGCTCGTAATAAAGCGTATGAGGAGTTTTATAAGGAGTTGGGGACAAAGGCTGGAGAGCGTAAGAT
>JBAGKO010000011.1:4608783-4639427 GCA_037177275.1 Acacia concinna
TGTATCACGTGTTAGACAGAAGAAATGATTGAAAATTTTAATCCTAGATGAGGAAGGTCACACAACTAACAAGACTTATAATATTGTATATAGAGAAGTATTTTATAATTGAATGGCCTGAGATAATATTGTAACTTTTATTAATTTTTGTATAAATGGTATACACTTTATCAATATTTATTTATCCGCAATATACTTATTCAATATATTACCTGTAACACAGTATTTTTTATATCGTATAATTTGACTTAATTAATATTTTACTACCATATGCATTTAAAGTAACATAAAACAAAAAAAAACATATAATTCCAACAATTAAAAATTACGAACCTATCATCGGTATCGCGGGTAGTTAAGTAGTTTGAAAACTAAAAAAAGTAAGGGAAAGAACGACGTGGATAAAGCAAACTGTGCCACGTGATGACAATGAAAGAGGCCAGAGACGTGGCCGCACCATTCTGTTCTTTCCGAAGTTGCTAACGATTTCGGAACAACTTTCTGGAGTTCTATAAAGTGAACTTCTAAAAATAAACAAACATTATTATGGATCACGAAAGAGAACGAAAGCAAGAGACGTCTTCGTTGGGATCTTGCCTGAAGAAGAACTGCTTATTCTTCGGAGCTTCTTTCCAGGAAGGCCTTACTTATGTCAAAGCCTTCTTCATCGGCAGGTCTTTAAAAACTTCTCCTTTTTTTCCCTCATTCGGATGTAATAATTTCTTTCCCTCTCTTGTGACCTGGTTACATACCGTCTTTGTGTGTTTTGGGGTAAAAAAAAGAGCAGACAAAGAAGATAAAGGCGAGAAGTGAGAAGGAAGCAACTGCAGCGGAGCTTGAGACTCAAAAGATGCAGGTACAGGCTGCTGACGCTGCTGAACACACCAAGACCAAACTCAATAGATCTTCGTAATTTTTCCTACATTAAAACCTATGTTCTTGTTCTTTTTTAGTCTATACTTTCGTGATTTCTCATCTTTAAAATGTTAGTGCCTTTGTTTTTAAAAACTATTGAGAAGGATCATGCACGAGCTAGTCTAAATGGATGTTGTTTGATGGTTTTACTGAGATCAATTTCACATAGTTAAACCTATTATTAGATGTGTTGGAAAAAATTATGCCGATCTTGAGGGAAAAAGGTTATAATATTATTTGAAGGGAGTGAGGGAAGCGTTTAGGAAATTGGATTTTTGCAAGATCAACACTTTTTAGACCACTTTATAGTTTTTTTAATAATATTTTTCAAAATAAAGGAATTATCATTTGGACAGCAACATCAACATTGGTTTTGTCAGTATATGGTCTTGTTAAGTATTTTTACGATTTTTTATAAATAAATGAAAGGGATGAGAACAAAGTGAGGAAAAAAAAAGCCAAATGAAGTTTTCAACTGAATTATTACTGTTCGTGCTGCTCAAACATGCACACAATCACTTTCATTTTAATTGTGTCTAATTTTGAAGTGGAACTAGAGGATTATTATTTGGGGCTTTCAAGGCGTATATAGTCATACATGACCCCTTCGAAAGGACCAGTAGCCATAGCCTGAGTGAGATAAAGAGTATTATCGCCTTTTATCAGAAGACCACCCCATATGTCAATACTGTATAGCCTGTACAGTCCATGGATTCCATGCCTCGCTATTGTGTTGTCCTTCCCAATCAAACCACTCCTGAACAGAGCAGGCTCTTGCTTCGGATCATTCACTCTCACCTGTATATAAGTTAGATTATTACAACTGAAGTTGAATTACATTAAAAAACAAACCAACTTTTTTTTTTCTTGGGTAAGATTATAAACCTGTAATTCGGCTGCATATGCAGTTGCAAGTGCCAATCTTAACTTATACGTCCCACCTTCCATCGGGTCATCAAACTTGAACTTGATTTGCCATGTGGTTCCTTGGTAAGTTCCATCATCTTTCTTCCTGTATTTTCATTCATCAACACCAGCTTATCTATAAAAAAAACGCAGGTAAATTTTGAGCTATATATCAAGGTTCCCTAAAGAAAGCAACTATATGCAGTCTGAAGGAACTGGACCTGGTGATTTGTGCAAAGAACCAATCTTTCCCATAGTCACTGACACCGACTGTATAAACCAGATCTTCCTTTGGATATAGTTCTGCGTATCTTTCCCACAAACCATACTGTCTAAACCTGCAAATTTTGTTAACAAAAAGCTCGGTGCACTTTGAAGCTTTTGAGATTGAATTTAAGTGAAATATACGCTAAGGCAGAGAGGAACTTACTTATCTGGATGGTTGACATAAAGCTTGTTTATGTACATGGGATTAGGATCGGGAACATAGAATTCGGCAGCAGAGCGATCAGGAATGCCTATCTCCCATAGTGTTGGACCATCTCTTGGGGGCTCATACACAACGTCACCAACATTTATTTCACAACCTGCATACATAGTGTATGCTTGTAGTAAATTAACAGACCACGCAGACTTATTGCATAAATGACTCACCCATGAAAGAAAGATTAAATAAAAGAACCCGGGGTGATGGTGAGGACAGCATTGTTCCAGTATTCCCCGATGAAACCGGGAACCCACGCATAGAGGTTATAATCCCCACTACGTATGTTGTTAATGGAGAAGTAGCCTTCTTCGTTTGTTCTTGTCCAGAATTGGTATCCCTGGTCGCAAATATTGCAGCTTGATCACTACATGTATATGAAATTTAAGCATCTGATTTTAATTATAAACCAATATGAAACGATCTTAGGTCACCTTGCATTCTCTTTGCCATGATCCGGCGTCTCCAGGTGGGGCAAGTCCTACATATGCACCTTGTGCCAATATATAATCGTCACTTTGACACCTGAAAGTGGTTGCTTTCCACAGCTTCATAGCCACTTTTTTAACTAAATAGAAAAATAACAAGAACTAGAGATTTTGTGGGGCAAGGATGATGATGCGGCATATGACCTGTCTCGGACTCGTAGTGTGCCACAGACACTGCCTCGTTGGTCAGACTTCTGAAAGTCCTCTGAAGCTGGAAACTCAAAAGGCCAACTTTGAACTTGCTTCGTCATCTAAAAGGGCCGATTTTGGGCGTCTAAGTTAGTGGGATTTCTATGTTATGAAGTATAATTATATGCTTGAAAGAAACTGAAAAAGTGCCATAAAGTTCGTCGGCTAAAGAAACCTGATCTTTGGCATCCTCCCAGAGCCATTGCGGGTCTTGATCATCCAACAAAGTGTTCAGATACACAAAGATTGGCCCGAATACTTTCTTCCAAGGTTCATTTGGTTTGAGTTTTAAAACTAGGTCCTCGCCAGCATAATGAGCACTTAAGAACATCTGATACATACCAAAAAACCAAAAACAAACAGGGCAGGCCATGTTGTTTCTGTTCGTGAAATCTCAATGTTATATAATATAAGCGTGCAGAAATTAAATGCTCATTAACTGCTATCTAGTAAGCTCTGACTTACAGCGAGGCTTATGGGGCCCACATGAGAGGTGAGGTTCTGTTTAACTGGCCCTCCTGATCGGAATTCATTGCTAGGTATGATTACCCAGAACCCCATGGGAGCTTCAGTTTCTTTTTCAGAGCTTATCCACCCATGCACCTTCAGATCTTTGTTTTCACACGAGTATTGATACTTATCATCCACCTTAATCACACAGAATCATATAAGGGCTTTTATATTAACAATCGTTCAATAAATAAAGACACATATTTGAAAATAAGTACTATATACCTCCCCCTGAAACTCTGGCTCTATAGGATTCACAAGTAAAACTGCTTCTGGTGGGGCAAGTTCTTTTCCTCTTCCAGGCAATCTATCGTCAGGAAGTGGCATAAATCTCTGCCTATTATCCGCCACGGCCATGTAATGATACCTACATAAGTAAAACAAAGTTTCACTCTTTGAACACTGTGAATGCAAGAGTTTACGTGCGTGACAGGTAAGATACCTACCTCTCTTTTATGAGCTTGAAGACGATCCTGATCTGGGGTATGTTGAAAGCAGGCCACTCTCTGAGGTGTTCAAAAATGGCGTATGAGTAAAAGCCTGGGGAATCACGAAGCATGACATACCTACAGTGCATTAGAGTCGTTAATGTAATTATCATGATATAACTGTATCCACAGTGATTGAGCAATAAAGACAATAAAGCAGTATATTTATAGGAATGCCTTTTGTCTATATTCAATGGTGAAAGCTTTCCCTCCAGAGATCGATCCCACATTCTCGTAAATGAGATCTCAACCTGGTTCTCATTTTCCACCACAACTCTAAAACTTGTTCCGACCACGCTGCAAACCATAGCCATATTCATCAGTGCTTGATTCAAACCAGTTCATAAGTCATAGCTTCTACTTTCTGAGTGCAAACATGGGAAGATGCATAGGCAAACTTCACATACCGCTCGGATGTCCCGGTGGTTCCTGTACTGCCTTCTTTACTCCAAACGATGTCCCAATATCTAAAAATTAATTATTTTGAGTGAAAAAACAGAACTAAAAATTGAAGAAAAACAGGTCTAAAGCTGTGTGTGTCCTGTGTTTATGTATACCCCCTTATACCCTCTGTTATCCCTTTGGTTAAGAACTTCAAGAATATTATCAACGCCATTGTATTGTATTCTAGTGACAAATCCTTCTGGTTTGGCTAAGTACAGTTTCACTATGCCATTATCCATCACCACCTGCAATTCAAATAATACATTGAAGACTCGAGCAACGACTTGATTTGCCGTAAAAATATCAGAAAGTATAAAGAAGAAAGTGGTTTCTTACATGACTGTCTCCTACATGCAGCTCCACCCCTTGTGTTGACATGGTGAAGGAGGTGGATCTTTATTTTGCTCGATACAAACTATAGTTAATTTATAAAGAGATCTGGTCGACCTGACTTTATATGGTCGATCTCTTTCTGTTTGCGTTCGGTTTGGTTTTTCTTCAACCGAAGGCTACGTATTATATCCTTTATGCGGGGGTGTCATGGGTTTTTCTTTACTCTGTCGCTGATGTAGCTGAGTGCGTTTTGATGTTCTGTGGAAACAAACGGCATCAAATATATGCGTGACGACAGTGAATCGCCAAACAAACGAAGAAAATGCGATCTGAAATCTATTAAATTCAATATCAAATTTGCTTGCGTCGGTCATGTGTTTTCCGTTTAAATTCCACAAATGTTATTCTCACATTTTAACAAATACATTTGTACGAGTTTTAATCAGCAAGGCTTTCATCTTTTCAAGTAATCATTAGTTATTAAGTCCTTACAGAAAAAAAAAAAAGTAGGTTAAAGCTACAAATTTAACAAAAAAACTATTTTTTTTAAAGACGTTAAACACAAATAATTATTTTAAGGTATAAAAATATATATGAAGAATTTTTTTAAACAAAACTGATAATACTGTTAACTGCGTTTTTAAAATGTGGGTCCCACTGTTATTATTTTTGATTAAGATAAAATTAAATTTTGTCAATAAAAAGACAAATATTGACATTTAAAAGATAAATATTTGAATGTATAAAATTTTTATATTTTTTAAAATTTCTTTAATTATAATATAAACACCTATGTTTAGTCTTGAGGTGAAATAAGAACGACTACCGATACCTTTCTAGGAGAATATGATTGCAATGATGGAGCGCCACGTGTACTTTGTTAAATCATTATTTCAAAATCACCCATCTGGCTTCATGAAATGCAACTCATTTGCTGGACAAGTGTCTAGTTTCTGTTCGCTGGATTCTTTTCACTGCACCATTATTTTAAATGTTGAGGGATGAAAGGAAAAGGATGAAAAAATACGATATAAATTATAAAAGTTGAAAAAAAAATTGGTTGAATAAGGAAAATTGGTAGGAATATGAGATTTTTTAAGTCAGATTAAAGATAGTTACGTTATCATTTTAGTTATTTGTCTCATTAATTATGTCAAAACATAAAAACATTTAATTTTTCATTTATATTTCCCTCGTTCAACAAATTTTTTGAAATTTTTACAATTCATAAGATATTTTTTCTTCATTTTTCCGGAATCAAACTTTAATATTACACGTTAGTTTATATTTTTATAAGCATTGTTGCAGAGTGACATTTTAGTTTTTGTTTAGAGTTGCTTACCTCTCATGGGATAGGAGAGGGTGTCTCGGAGTACTTTAAATCATGATTAAAAAGCTATTTTTTTGTCCGTCATTCCAAAATAAAGAATTTTAATCAAAGGTAATTCTTGTGTACTGTGAACCTTTTAAATGGACAAACTATACATTGCTCGAGACATAAAAGGCATTTTAATTTTATTCCCCCAAAAGAGAATATAATTAAAAAGAATACATCCATTGTACTCTCAAATTAAAATGGATCTCATTAATAAGGCAGTTTTTTTTTTTAGATTTTTAAAAAAATGGAAAGTTGTCATTGATGAGGAGTTATTACTCAATCAAAATCATTTAAGATAAAATCAAATCAAATTACTGGTTTTCTTCAAGATCCGGAACTACCACCAATACAACTAAACAAGCACAGTGACCTTGTATTCCATGGTTTGTTCATGTGACTTCAACCTTACACACCCGTGACCAGCCGTGCGAGGGAGTCACGCCGACGAAGAAAAGGCCAAAACAGATTGGACAGAGAAGTTGTTGGTAAAAATAGATGCTTTGTCTATAGTTGAAGTAAACTAACCTACCACCAACATTCCCCATAAAAAAAGTCTCTTCACATGGCTCTAGTTTCTTCCCTTACCTAATTATGTTAACTACTTTTAAATTCGTTCCACCTAATAGATACTTTCTTTTTGCTTGGAGAGCCTCGCTTTCTTTTAGTGTCTAACTGCAATATGCTTTTGCTGTTTAACTCACAAGTCATGGCGTTATCCAATCTAGACGCCATCACCCCAATGGGAAAGTCAAGTCAAATAAAACGTTGTTCAGTTTACCTTCCACCTAAATATCCGGCTCCCAATGAAGATTTATGTTGCAAGACATTCTTGTCAAGTCTGCTAATGAAATCTGTGTGGGATTTGCGTAGAAAACCGACAAGGACTAGAAAACCGAATATTTTGTCATCAAGCAAAACGCAGAGTGAGGCTTCAGAAGAGGACGATCGATGATGATGATCCTCAGCAACTGTTTCCTGTTCTTCTTGCTGCTGCTGGTTTTGGTTCTGGGCTATGTTTCTTATCCAGGTTTCTTCATTTGATCTTCTATTATCGTCTGCTCTGTAAATTTCTGCACGCCTTTTTCTGCAAAATAATAAAGCTGCGGTAGAATCCAATTTATGAGAATATTGGGTGAAGGACATTTCAAGAGACTAACGTGTATCATGTCATCCACAGAAGTGCGATTGGAAATTCAAGATAAGCATGTAAAACCTCCTCTGCAATTCTAAGGATGGCAGATTTACACTCAATCTTATTTTTTTAACCATGGTTAGCCTCTACTGAACAACTCGTATGCATATGCTCTGCCCAGATTGTGATGGATAATGGCATAGTCCAAGTCACTTTATCAAATCCTGGAGGATCAGTCACCGGAATCCAATACAATGGAATTGACAATTTGCTGGAAGTCCAAAACATGGAATTTGACCGAGGGTATACCAATTTTTCATTCTATTGCTTGTTACCCTTAGGAATCTCTCAGCTAAACAATTTCACAAACAGTTGGCATGCATGAAATAGCTATCAAGTAACATACCATATCCGAAATCTCAAGTTTTCCCCGCTTATTTACATTCTTCTTTGGTGTGAGTACAGTTACTGGGATGTTGTGTGGAGCGAGGCTGGTAAGAATGGAACAAAGGGTACGTTAGATAGGTAAAGTTCTTAAACCAATCCAACTGTATGCTTGAACTTGGAACCAAATTAATGGTCAGGGTTATCCAGGTTGGAAGCCACAAATTTTACAGTGATTGTTCAAAATGAAGAACAGTTAGAGTTGTCTTTCACCAGAACGTGGCTGCCTTCCCTTGACAGAAAGATTCCGCCCCTCAGTATCGATAAAAGGTATTTGAGCTTCCAAAGTTCTTTCACAAATCTCACACTCAGCATTTGTAATTTTTTTTTTTCTTTTTGCTGTTTGAACTTTGAAGAGCCAAATAAGTTTTTGTTTTTGGTAGATACATAATGCTTCGTGGTTCATCGGGCTTCTACACGTATGCCATATACGAGCATCTGAAGGGATGGCCTGCCTTCAATCTTGACAATACTCGGATTGCATTCAAGCTTCGGAAAGACAAGTAGGTTGAGATCCTCAGACTTTGGGAAAACAGAACAACATTAGCTCAATTAATGATTTTGATGTGTTTGGTGCGTATAAATTGTAAAGGTTCCATTACATGGTTGTAGCAGACAATAGGCAAAGATTCATGCCACTGCCTGATGACCGGTTGGAAGGGAGAGGGCAAGTTCTAGCCTATCCTGAGGCTGTCCTCCTTGTCAATCCTGTTGAGCCTGAATTCAAAGGGGAGGTAGGTTCAAACAAAAATAATTCATACGAGTACTTCATAATAATGACGCATTGAGTAGATCTTTTCTCAAATGTTTTATGCTGCCTCCCCTATTACGTATATCAAGAAATTTAGTTAGGGTGGTTACATAAATGTAGATTAGTTAGCTGCCTCCCCTATTATAAAATCCTATGTTTTAGAATTATCTTTGATAAAAATCTCTTAATATACTCCATTCGATTATTATTATAAGAGTTAAGTTGATTTTTTTTAAAGAATTATATAAAAATTAATTATATTATTTTAACATATTAAAATTTATCTTTTTTTTTAAAATTATGTTGTTTGGCTTGTGAATTAATATATCCTTATAATATAATTAAGTAATATAATTAATTTTATTAGATTTTTTAAAAAATAAATCAATTGGTTTTTATTAGTAGGACCGGTGGGAGTATTATTTTGTAGAAGTTAAAAATCACAACCTCGCTAGAGAGAGCAGGGAATGGCTTTGGTATTACATGGATCATGGGTAATTCATTCTTATAACACGAATCAATCTACTGGCCCAAAAAGAAACATGAATCAATCTCACGTGACAGCTCAATTAAACCCTTATTTTTGTTATTCATAGTTTTCTGTACCCAAGAAAAAAGCGCACAGAGAGAGAGAGAGAGAGAGATTCTTGGATAATTATTGGTCAGACAAGTGCGCTGTGCCAACTACTTGGGTTTGGTTTTATGGTTTGGGGATGATAAAGTGGGCGAAATTGCGCGACTAGGTGGATGACAAATATCAGTACTCGTGCGAGAGTCGCAACAACAGAGTTCATGGCTGGATATGTGTGGATCACTCTGTTGGGTTCTGGCAAATTACACCTAGCTATGAGTTCCGATCTGCTGGGCCTCTCAAGCAATACATTACTTCTCATGTGGGCCCCATCTCCCTCTCCGTAAGTCACTTTCCTTTCCGTTTGACAAAAATCGTTGGGGACCAAATTAAATTTATCTGTGAATCTTTCTGGATTAGGTATTTCACAGCACGCATTATTCAGGTGCAGATCTAGTAATGAAATTTGGGGCCCAAGAAGAATGGAAGAAAGTGTATGGGCCCATTTCAATATACCTTAATTCTTTGTCTAACGGAGAAAGCCCAGCCACGCTCTGGGAAGACGCTAAACAGCAGGTTCTCTGTTGTTTCTTCATTTCCGTTTACCTCTCCCCATGGCAAATTAATTTTATTCAACATTCTTTGTTGTGTAAGAATTCCATTCAATAACAACGAAATTGCAGACGGTAAATGAAATTGAAAGGTGGCCCTATGCATTTCCAGCTTCACAAGACTTTCCCTCATCCCTCCAACGAGGCAAGGTTAAAGGCAGATTACTGGTACAGGACAGGTATGTATAAATTCTTCAGTTATTCAGTTGTTTCCCTCTGTTTCTTCTTCTTCTTAGTACTGAAATATCACCTTATATATATATGTATGTGTGTAAAATTTTCATCTTAATGAGTGAACTTAAACTTTGCATAGGTATATCACGGATGGGTACGTCCCAGCGAGTGCGGCTTATGTGGGATTAGCTGCAACTGGAGAAGCAGGATCTTGGCAAAAAGAATGCAAGGTGATATTTCAATTCCTTTGTTTTTCCCTTCTAATAAAGTGAAGAACTGAAATCTTGGGCCACAGGGAAGGAAACTGATTCGACTTGGTATGTGTTAGCAGGGTTATCAATTTTGGACCATCACTGATGATAAAGGCTACTTCACAATCACTGACATACGGGCCGGGCAATATAATCTTTACTCCTGGGTCAATGGGTTTATTGGTGATTATCAATATGACAATGTCATTGACATAACCTCAGGTCTGATGATATATTTTTCTGTTAGTCATGATTCATGAGCCCTTGAAGAGTCTGTTAGGGAGATTGGAAAAGTGAACCTTGTGTTACTCTCTATTTTCCCATAACTTCAAGTATAACGTGTTAGTCTTTAAATCATTGAATGGGACAAATATGTAAAGCAGGTTGTGAAGTTGATGTGGGAGAACTTGATTATGCGCCTCCGAGAGATGGCCCTACATTGTGGGAAATAGGCATCCCTGATCGCACTGCAGCTGAATTCTATATCCCAGATCCAAATCCCAAGTACATTAACAGACTTTATGTCAATCACGCGGATAGGTTAGTTTCCTTGCCAATTTAAATAATGGTTACTATATAATAAACAGAAGTAAAAGGGAGAAATATGTATGACAGTCCCTAAATTTGACAGGTATAGACAATATGGATTGTGGGAGAGGTATGCAGAATTGTATCCAAATGAAGACTTGGTCTACACCATAGGAACCAGTGATTACAAAAAAGATTGGTTTTTTGCTCAAGTTAATAGGTAATTCTCTTCCACTCGATCTTCCAGATTTTTTAATGAGGAGCTGTTAAATTCAGCTAAAGACTTCCTTTGCTTGAAGGCAGATTTGGTGAAGTCTATATTTAATATATGTATGATATATGAATAGTGGTAACCGTTATATTATAGGTAGTGGCTAGAGTCTTGTTACTTTTTTATGTCTGTGTTTCTTGTTCTTTGGCTTCAACTGTCTATGTGCAGAGCAAATATTGTCCTTGTGGTAGTATACCACTGAATTGTCATTGTGCAGGAAGATAGATAACAACACATACCAAGAAACCACATGGCGAATTAATTTCAAACTTGATAGTGTAAATACGAATGGAACCTACAAATTGCGATTGGCTCTGGCATCTGTGCACTCTGCTGAGCTGCAAGTATATCACTTAACGCTAAATTTATCCACAGAGCCCTCTGCTTATATCTTCATGCTCACAATGTCACAATTCCTATTAATATTGTTTATTTGGGTTTAAATTTTTGCTTGGCAGGTTCGGGTAAATAACTCAGAAGCAAACCCACCTTTGTTCACAAGTGGAGTGATTGGAAAGGAGAACACAATAGCCAGACATGGAATTCACGGGCTATATTGGCTGTTCAACGTTGATGTACAAGGCACTCTTCTTGTGCAGGGGAATAATTCCTTTTTTCTAAAGCAACCAGGAAACAGAAGTCCTTTTCAAGGGATCTTGTATGATTACATTCGCTTAGAAGGGCCCTCCTATGTTGACAAATAATATATGATCTTGGTCCAGAATATTCGTTGATTGATAGTACACCTATTCAAATCTTTTATATACTCCTATTATAAAAATCAATTTATTGATTCTATGCTTGAAAAGCTTTGAGAATTACAAGTTCTTCCTTTTTTTTTCCCTGGCAAACATTTAATTTGTGCTTTCAACAGAAAATCACATGCCTAACAGCTGTACTTAATTAAATACATTTCACACCAAGATTCTTGTTAAACTCGTAATTTTGAGTTGTGTGCGCTTAATCATTGTAGTTTATTTAAACCATCTAAGCTATATATACAAGTTTCAACGTTATATGCCAAATCCAGCCCAAAAAAAAAAATGTTATATGCCAAATAAATGAATCCTTTGATTTATAGTTCCAGCGAACCTTGGAATTGAAGTTCAGCTTATTATATCTTCTATTTGAAGTTAAGTTCACGCTCTGTCACTCTCCCTGTATGTTCTCGTCTCGTCCAGTTATTCTTTTCCTTTGTATATTGTTTATTATATCTTCACCCTTGCCAACCAGTTAAAGATGTTTGACTTCTTAAGTTTAAAAGATAGAGAACATAGCTTCATAGAGACGACAACATTTCTTAAATTAAATGTAACAAGTCAATATAATTTTTTCATATTGGTTTTCTGGTGAAGTTATATACAAGCTGATCTATAAAATATGACAATTTTTCAAAACTTGGCTTAATTCAAAACATATAGAGCAACCAAGAAGTTGTTGCTCAAAGTGGGATGTGGTCTCACCCCATAACACAAGTTAGAATATCATGAAGGTATTTATTAGGAGAGACGAAAGCTCTTTACAATTTTAAAAGGAGAAACTTGGTTCAAATAAAAAAAATACTAAGAGTGTTCATAATTCTGTGTCCAATTGTACAATTCATTACTTTCATGAAATCAATGAGAGGTGTTGTAAAAGGAGTTAACCATGTAAATATAGACACTTGTTTTATTCAAAGATAAAACTGAATGAGGTATAAAATTGATGACTGAATCATTGGATATATGTTTAGCAAGAGGAAAATCAAGAGAAAAGGGGAGGGGCTGTTCAGTTTTGGGAGCTCAAATCAGCCCTAACCTTCATTTGAGCAGTACCTAACTGCACTTTGGGACCAGTTTGGGACCCTCCAACTGAGGTGCTAAGATGAGATATATTGGTAATGTGCGTTTGAGGCGCATTGTATTACCTAGCTATGGTCTAGGACCCTTCAGCTAGAAGTATTTAGCTGTAGTTTGGGACCCTTCGGCTGAGATGTTGAGACACCATGGATATGGTATATATATTTACATTTGTTGCATTATATGGTCTATTGCATACATAGCTTTCATATATTTATAATTGATTACGAATTACTACTAGGATTTTTTTGAAACCCACTATTTCCAATTAAATATAATTTACGTAGCTGGATGAAACAGATCCAAGGGCAAAGATGTAAACACTGACAACTGAAGGAACCAAACTCGGTCAAATGCTGGCATGGTGCAGTTTTGATTTTGTTTTTATTGATTTGAAAATACTTTATAATGTATTGTGGGATTACTATATACACCTAAGTACTATATATCATTACAATTTATTTTACGTTATTTCCGCTCAATATCTGAGTTGCACTCAATTACTTTGATAAATGTCAAATTAAAGGAGGAGTTTGACAACTATAACTAAGAGCATTCCCCTAAAAGGATTGGGAAAAATATAGAGTGTGAAAATAATTATTAATAAGCTCCCTCAATAGTAATGAATAAGTATGTAATTAAATTGTCAATTTATCAGCAAAATAATTTTTGTAAAATTTTCCATCGGAAACTTTATCATGTTCTTCTACTTTTTCATTGCTTATAGCATTGTGCTTGCAAATGATGTGTGTGAAGATAAGAATCTGAATCATTTGGAATTATGATTTGGTTACATGCACTGAAAAGAAAAACGAATATCATAAAATTAAGTTGAATTTGTTAATGTCAAACATGATACAGGTAATAATCTCAAATATTGTCGCTGGAATTAGAAGAGGGAGGGCCTTCTAAGAGAATATAATCATACATAATGCCTACAAACGAGCCACAGGCTCTTGACTGAGTCAAAAAGATGGTATTATCTCCTTCAACGAGTTGAGCAGCCAATATGTCAGCAGTGAAAAGCCAATAAAGCCCATGAATGCCTTATTTCCCACAATGATGGACCATCTCTAGGACGTTCATGCACAATATCACTTACGATTATGTCCCAGCCTGTTTTAACACATTTCAATATTTGTTGGGTCAGGACACATAAACCTAGCGTAAGGAAGAATAAGATAAAAATGTCTGAAATTGGAAAAAAGAAAAAGAGCAAAATGATGGGTTTATTCAGCAGTGCCTGGAGCTATGTTCAAAACCTCATCGTATCTATAATCACCAATAAAACCAGGGACCCATGCATAAAGATTATAGTCACAAGGGCGTATATTGCTAATGGAGAAATATCCATCATGCATCGTCTGCTTTGGCCCAAAACTGATAATTCTGATAACAAGCAATATGCCATATTTCAGTCATTCACAGACAGATGGTGTTATAATGAAAATGAGAAGATTGACGGAAGAATAGTTTCCTTTTTCAACAATCACCTTGCATTCTCTTTGCCATGATCCAGCGTCTCCTGGTGGAGCCAAGCCGACATAAGCTCCTTTTGCTGAGACTGTCATCTTTGATTATATTAAGGAAATTAGTTAAGTTTATGACATAGAATTTTTAAAATATACTGGTCATTTTATTCAACGTCATCATTCCTTCTTCTTTTTAATTATTGTCGAGGAAAACTTAATAACATTAAATTGAGAAAAGGCTAATAGATGTGAAAATCAAATCTTATATTTAAGACTAATATTGACTCTCAAGATATTATAGAGTATTTAATAATACCAGATACTACTCCCTCTTGTCCCTATATATATAAGAGTTTTTTTTTAGGGAATGTTGGTTGTGGGTTAGTTTACTTCAACTAAAGACAAAGCATCTATGTTTACCAACAATTTCTCTTTCCAATCTGTTTTGGCCTTTTCTTCGTCGGTGTAACTCCCTAGCACGGCTGTTCACGGGTATGTAAGGTTAAAAAGTCATATGAACAATTCATAAAATACATGAACAATTTATGGAATGACAACCTTATCATTAAAAAATTTTAGGTTATCATTGACAACTATACTCAAGAGCTGTCATTAACAACTAACTTCAAGGGTTGTCCTTGACAACTAGAGGTATTTAGATAATTGAACAATTAATATTAACAATAGAAAAGTTTTAAGGGATTTCACTATAATTTGTTAATTTCATGGGACCTCTTTAATATATATTCTTTTACTTGAGACTTCAACACTATTTTTCTAAATTAAAATGCCTTTTGTGGATAGTTGTCCATTTAAGAAGTTGCAAGTAAACAAGATTTCACTTTTGATTAAAATGCCTTGTATCGCCAAATCATCACCAAAAAATAAAAAAGTATAAACAAATTTTATATATTAAAACTAAGATAAATTTCTTTCTACTAAGATGTGAAACAATGTTTATTATCTGATTAAATACAGTAATTTTGTTATACCAAAAAAAAGAAAAGAATACGGTGATTTTGATTTGACTACTTTTAAAAATATAAATTAACCTGTAATATTAAAGTTTAATCTCAACATTTGTAATAAAGGTGAAGCGGGAGGGAATCCAGCGAAAAGAAACTAGACACTAGTTCAGTGAGTCGCACTTCATGAAGCCAGTTGGGTGACTTTGAGATAATGATTAAACAAAGTACACGCGGCGCTTCAACAGTGCAATCGTATTCCTAATGGAAAGGTAGTGGTGCTCTTATTTACTCTGCGCTTCACCACTTGTTTCCTCAAAATCATTATTTCCGAAGTGAAATCATGCCATCCAATTATGACTGTAACTAAGGGCATCCCCAAAAGGATTGCACATAAATATAGCGTACGGAAATAATTAGTAATAATGAATAAATATGCAATTAAATAGTTGGCAAAAAAAAAATGCAATTAAATTGTCAATTTATCTGCAAAATAATTATTGTAAAATTTTCCCTCCTAAAGTTTATCACGTTCGTGTACTTTCTCATTGCTTATAGCATTATCCGTGCAAATTATGTGTAAAGATGAGAATCTGAATCATTTGGAATCATGATTTGGTTACATCCACTGACACAAAAGAAGGAGCATCATAAAATTAAATTGGAATTGTTAATGCCAAACAAGATACAACTAATAATCTCAAATATTGTCGTTGGAAGTAGAGGAGGGAGGGCCTTCTAAGCGAATATAATCATACATAATGCCCACAAATGGGCCACTGGCTCTTGACTGAGTAAAAAAGATGGTATTATCTCCTTCAACGAGTCGAGCACCCAATATGTCAGCAGTAAAAAGCCAATAAAGCCCATGAATGCCATGCCTAGCAAAGGAGTTATCCCTCCCTATCAACCCACTTGAAAACACAGGACGGGCTGCTTTTGGGTCATTCACTCTAACCTACAGATTTCATGTAAGTCATGTATTTTATCAGTTCAACTATAAGAGTGAATTAATTTAGTATTACCGAGACCTGAACTTATTTTTTTTCTGTTGTTAGTACCTGCACTTCAGAAAATGTTGCCGATGCAATAGCTATGCGCAGTTTATAGGAGTCTCTCTTGTTCACTTTGTCCAGTTTGAACTTGATTTGCCAAGTGGTTCCTTGATATGTGTTATCTTCTTTCTTCCTGGTAAAACAAAGGGATCAAAATGTTCCTGGTAAATGCCCATTCCTTTCAATCAAAAAATTAAATAGCACACCTATAGTAACAGAAGTATGAAGAATTAGTTACAGACTGTTGTGCAGATAAACTTGAAAACGGGGGAAGTTATAGAAACTGTCAAAATAATTTAAACTAAATGCTCTGCAAAAGAATAAATGAACCTGGTAACTTGAGCAAAGAACCAATCTTTGGTGTAGTCGCTAACACCAACTGTGTAAATCAAGTCTTTGTCAGGGTATAACTCTGCATATCTCTCCCATAACCCATACTGCCTAAACCTGCCAATTATAATCCGAGTCTTGATATGATATTATTTCTTGGGCCAATCCACATATCAAGAATTCAATAGAAAAGGGGACCAACTTGTCAGGGTGATTAACATAGAGCTTGTTGACATATTTGGGGTTGGGATCAGGAACATAAAACTCAGCAGCCGTACGATCAGGGATGCCTATTTCCCACAATGTTGGACCATCTCTAGGAGGTTCATACACAATATCACCTACGATTATGTCACAGCCTGTTTAACACATTTCAATATTTGTTGGGTCAGGACACATAAACCTAACGTATAGGAAGAATAAGATAAAAATGTCTGAAATTGGAAAAAAGAAAAAGAGGAAAATGGTAGGTTTATTCAGCAGTACCTGGAGTTATGTTCAAAACCTCCTCGTATCTATAATCACCAATAAAACCAGGGACCCATGCATAAAGATTATAGGCACCAGGGCGTATATTGCTAATGGAGAAATATCCATCATCGTCTGCTTTGGCCCAAAACTGATAATTCTGATAACAAGCAAGATGCCATATTTCAATCATTCACAATTTCACAGACAGATGGTGTTATAATGAAAATGAGAATATTGACGGAAGAATAGTTTCCTTTTTCAATAATCACCTTGCATTCTCTTTGCCATGATCCAGCGTCTCCTGGTGGAGCCAAGCCAACATAAGCTCCTTTTGCTGAGATATTGTCATCTTTAATATACCTATATCCATTGTTATTATCGAAAGGGAATTATACAGTGATCAGAATCAAGCAATGTCCACATTTTCATTGAAGATCTTGACTAAAAAATCTGTAAAACAAGCAAAATTTACTCTAGAGCACTAGAGCAGTGTCCGCTTGGTTCAGTCAATTCGTCAAACAGGTGTCGGGCATCGTCATCTTTGATTCCAGTCAACATCCCAAAGGACCAGAAAATAAACAACGCACCAAAAGAACTCACCTGTCTCGGACGAGTAGCCTACCATTGACATCACCACGTTCGTCCCACTTCAGGTAATCTTGTGAGGCAGGAAAATTATAGGGCCAACTCTGAACTTCTATCTGCATCTGCAATTTCGTTTGCGTGTCACTGAGCTAAATATGTTAGAAAATGGACGGAGGTATATAACCTATATATTGGGTAAATCCTGAGTTGAAACCTGAAGTTTAGCGTCTTCCCATAGCTGATTAAAAAGGTTGTCTTCATTATCGGAAGAATTCAAATAGATGAAAACTGGACCAAAAACTTTCTTCCATGCCTCGCCAGCTTTAAATTTTGGCACCAGATCTTCTCCAGCATAATGAGCACTTAGAAACACCTGATTGCCTCGTTTCAGAAAACACCCATTAATTTACAATAATCACGTATCATCATGTTGTTGGTTTTCACTTCGCTACTTAAGATATACAGTATTGTAGTTGCATGATGATATGTTTCGATAGAGGAAGAGGAACTACTTACAGCAAGAGTGGTGGGTCCCACATGAGAAGTTAAGTTCTGTTTGACGGGTCCACCGGATCGGGACTCGTTGCTGGGCGTTATTAGCCAGAATCCGACCGCCGGCTCCGTGCAAATCCATCCATGCACCTTGCTATCTTTGTTGTCACATGAATATTGGTACTTGTCATCCACCTATATGTACATTATATCATCACATGCGTTTCTTCATCTACAAGTAATGAAAAATAGTATCTTTTGTTGAAGAAATTATATACTTCCTCTGGTCTTAATTATAAGGGCCTTTTAAAGAATCTTAAGAAAATTTTAAGAAAGCTAATTATATTACTTAATCATATCATATATTGTGTTTTATTACATTATAGATTAGTTCATAAGTCAAACAACATAATTTGAAGAAAAACTACAAATTTTAATATCTTAAAGTAATATAATTAGTTTTCTTAGTATTTTCCTAGAATTCTTTAAAAGGCTTTTATAATTAATATTGGAGGGAGTATTTATCAATGGATGATCATTCTAAAATGTGTATAGTGTATACGCACCTCTCCTTTCATTTCAGGATCGACAGGATTGACAAGAAGAACAGCCTCAGGATAGGCAAGCTGTTGACCTCTAGGGAAGTCTCTGTCACCAGGAAGAGGCATCTTTCTTTGTCTATTATCTGCCAGTGCCATATAATGAAACCTGCCCAAGCACCATCATATATATTGTACATTACATGATATGGAAATTTAACCAAGTCAATATTGAAAAACTTAGAAACATGAAGCATATAATGAAATATGCATAATGTGCATGAATGTGTATACTTTTCTCTGCTGAGCTTGAAAGCAATTCTGGTTTCGTCCATATCGAAAGCAGGCCAGTCATTTAAGTGTTCGTAAATAGCATACGAGTAGAAGCCAGAACAACCTCGACGCATTATGAACCTACGTACTCACAAAAAATTATCATAGCTACTTAATTAGTTTCGACTTAACTCACTATCTTAATAATTTACCAACGATGTGATAAATAAGGGTTAATTAGAAAGCTAATAACCTTTTATCGATGTTTAAGGGAACCAGCTTGCCTTCAAGTGAGGCATCCCATGTTCTTGTGAAGGATATCTCAACTTGTTCCTCATTTTCCATTATCACTTGGAAATTTGTTCCCTTTATCCTGAAAATGAACCACTTCTATACATTATTTTCTTTAAGGATATATATAGATCATAGGTGTGAAGAGTGAAAACAAGAAAAATGAAACTTGTGAATAGGAGGGGATAACAAAATTTTAATTTTGACATACACATCAAACATTCCTTTGGTTCCGGCACTTGTTGGCGAGTTCCACACAAGATCCCAGTACCTACATCACGAGACAGTGGTCTGTTAATATCTTTTATAGTGAACAAAAGCAAGCAGCTTGTTCTTTTTCCTCTTTTAAGAAAAAAAGTGGTATTATTATTAAACAAGTAGGACTTGGCAAAGTATTTTATATACCCTCTATTAGATTCCTCGTTCAGATATTCGAGCAAGTTGTCGATACCGTTATACTCTACTCCTGTGACTATTCCCCCAGGATTTGACAAGGTCACCTTTAGTATGCCATTTTCAATCATCACCTGCACCATCAATCCTAATTTTAACAAGAAACCTAGCTAGCTATTTTAAATGAAGTTTAATATAAACCCTAAATTCATAGCAAGATCAAAAGAACACGTTTATAGCTGGAAATAAGATTTCGAATACATGATTATCTTCAATAAGAAGTTGCACTCCTGTCAACGCCATGGCGATAGTCAGAGATGAGAGGCTTGAAAAATTAGAGTACTCAGAGAATGGCTTAGAGCTTTACGTGGATGAGAACTAAATATATATAGTGGGTGTGGCCTTCGTTGGAATGAGAATTGAGAAGCATTTTAAAACACGAGGCAAGAAAAACAGATTGCTCTTACGTATTACTACACAGCTATCTGCCAATAGATTTTGGGGAAATCTAAGGGGACTTTAAGGATTGGTTTGGTTTTCTTGAACTAGCGAGAAAGCATTCTTTTATTAGACTTTCGTTTAATCTCTTTACTTAGTCGCCAAAGCAGTTTGGTGTGTTTAGGATAAAAGCGTGCCAGTGAAGGGACCCAATAAAAAAAAAAGTGAGACATACAGCTTTAATGTACTTATTTCTTTTCTTTAATGTGTTTTACTTGGTCTGGTTTCCCCTTGTTTATTGATTGAGAGAATTAATCCACAGCCTCGCTTCTTAACAGAACTGCTGGGAATTGACTTTTACGTTGACACAAGGAAGATTAGAATTTCAAAGTTCACCAAGTTGCTCCTTATTAATTACCAAATGAGTTTATATATAAATTGAGCACGCCAGTTTTCTTTTATGAAACAGAGGTGCATAGAAACTAAGGCACATTACTATATTTATAGATTTTGGTTTGACTCGATCTTATAGCAAGGAAACTTAAAAGTTTTTGTTTTTAATTATTTAACATTAGTCAATAGTTGTTTGTTAATAACATCAGCAGGTTAAATAGAACCAATGTTATACACGTTAGCCTTACAAGAGCAGTTGGAACAAATCAGATTGTTCTGGCTTGTGGGAAAGAATTCTTGCATATCCCTTAAATCAGCGTTACAGCTAATAGTTTGTATTAGTCTGTAACTAACAAAGAGCATTGCTAAGCGTATGACAAATGAGCCATAACTGTTTTCGCTACAATTCATTACGTGAAAGTATACCGTAAGCAAAGAAATTAGAAGTGGTCCTTCCTCTTTTTTAAAAGAGGGAGCAAAATGTAAGTGTAGTATAAGCCA
The DNA here is from genome assembly GCA_037177275.1 of Acacia concinna. Classification (NCBI taxonomy): domain Eukaryota; kingdom Viridiplantae; phylum Streptophyta; class Magnoliopsida; order Fabales; family Fabaceae; genus Acacia; species Acacia concinna. Next base: position 4,629,688 of record JBAGKO010000011.1, read on the forward strand.
ACTAGACATACTCCCTTTAGTACTAAATATAAGAATTAGTTAAAGATTTGTTGTTATCTTAATTGTAATGCTTCAATCCACTTTAGCTCCTAAATTTATAACTTTTCTTGGCAAAACTATACTTATTGATGGCATATATTAAAAAGGGTTTTTAGTAATGATTTAATGAAGTTTTTAGAGAAATCTAACACATTTGTTATAAATAATTAACTTTATTGGTTTTTATAATATCTTTAAATTAGTTATTTGTCTCCTATATTAAGAGGAGAAAGAGTGTGAGTTTGTATGCATAAAAGGACAAAAAGAAGTATGGTTGTGCGTAAATTGTCTTTTTTCTTAATGTATGATACCCTTCCTATCTTTATGGTTAGCCTCATGACAAAGTAAAAATAATAGGAGGAATTTCAATAAAGGATCACAATTGGGAATTAATATCAGCACAGCCCATAGTTAATTGTGTCGGTTAATATGATATGTATTTTATAAATAATATAGTTATATTTTTTAATTCATCCCTTTCCTCTTTTTCTTAGTTAATAGTGAGGAGTATCGATTGGAGTAAATTAGAAAAATATTAATAAGTATAAAAATTATATTCCTAAATAACATATATTTCTTAATTCATCCCTTCCCTCTCTTTCTTCATTATTAGTGAGGCACATCAATTAGGGTAAATTAAAAAAATATTAAAAGGAGTCATGAAATGCTTGAGGCTCACCTAGCAACATTCCCCTCATATTATTATAAACTTTCTGTGGATGGTACATTCTCGGAACTTCTCTACTCGGTAGTTTGTGGAGGAGCCATATGAGACCAACAAGGTAACTTTTATGGATGATTCATGATGAGAATTCAGCATGAGGGATCTTTAAGTGCTGAGATATGAGGCTACTTAACTGGTTTAAAGTAAACTTGTGATATAAGTATAAGAAAGGTTGTTCTATTTACAGACTGTCTTAGTGTCCGGAGACTAGGTCGAGAAGGATGTACCGAGATACACAAACAACGAAGCTTGATGTTGGAGATTCGAAGCTTATTGGAGCGTAGTTGGTAAGTAGAGATTTGTCACATCCTAAGAAACCTAAACTTGGTTACAGATAACCTTACAAAAAGAGCACTCAATATAGATTTAGGATTCTACTTAGTAGATAGGCTTGACACTGACTTGGTTCACGTAGAACCTAGTTAGCAATAGCATTTTTGTTTCTATTTGTTTTAGCTTTCATCAAGGGAAAACAAAATTATGTCTCCTCAAGTATATCTTATATTAAGGAGTAACAATTAATAGAATATAATATCATGTACAATAATAACTGACATTCAAAGGTAAGGTATACGCCCCACAATTTTGTACCACATGTATTTCCGTCCTAATGTTTAGCTTAGAAGGATATTAAAGTTATTCTCTAAAAACAAGGAGGACCTTCCAAACGAATATAATCATACATGATCCCCTGAAAAGGGCTCTGGCATCTTGGCTGCGTTAAAAATATAGTGTTTATGCCATTGACAAGAGCAGCACCTGGTACATTCACACTGTACAGCCAATAGATCCCATGAATTCCATGTCTTGCAATTGAGTTGTCCCTTCCTATTAATCCAGTGGTAAATAGGGGGCGCTTTGCATTTGGATCATTTATTCGAATCTTCAAAGAATAATTTAACATAAAATTTTGTTAGTATTTTGTATCAGAACCAGACAAGAAATCCCTTTGTGTGCTTGTGAGTGAGAGAAAAATTACCTGTACTTCGGCTAATGTTGCAGATGCAATTGCAACTCTGAGTTTATATGTACTTCCCTGAGCAACATTACAGAGTTCAAACTTAATTTGCCAAGTTGTTCCTTGAAGAGTGTTGTCCTCTTTCTTTCTGCAGTTAGGCTTGAAAAATTAGTCCATGGTATGTAATTGTATAACATAGATATTCAACCAGATAGCAAGAAGCAGGTATTATATAATATTCAGCCACTTTGTGCAAACAAAAATCATCGTTTGGAGACTCAAACCTGGGAACCTGAGCGAAAAACCAGTTTTTGGAAAAATCACTAGCACCAACTGTGTAAACCAAATCAGCATCAGGATACAGTTCTGTATACCTGTCCCACAATCCATACTGCCTGAACCTACCAGTTGCAAAAAAGAAACAAGACCTAAGAGCATCTGTAAACCAAAGCACTTTAACCAATCCTTAAAAGAAGGCTCAGTTGGAAGAAGAATGATTAAAAAATAGTCATGTTTCATGTAGCACAAATTCAAAAGTGTGCAGACAAATTAATATCATAAGTGGTACAGAATCTATAACAAGTCACACTAGTTATAAGTCAGTAGCAGTACCACTCAAACTCCATGCAATGCATAAGGCTCACCAATTATTTTAGCAACAAAAGAATAAATGGAAGAACAGATTGATCATCCAACCTCAATAGTGAGCTAACCTGTCTTGATGGTTGACAAAAAGCCTATTAATGAGATGCGGATTTGGGTCAGGAACGTAAAATTCTGCAGCAGATCTATCAGGAATGCCTATTTCCCACAACGTGGGTCCATCCCTTGGGGGCTCATACACAATTTCACCCAACTCAATACATGAACCTGCATTACAAGTTACAGGAAGTGCAAGTTGATCATATGATGATAAATGATCTCAATTTCAACAAGCTGAGGATGCAACACCTGGATCGATCTTCATCAGATCACTAAATTTGTAGTCTCCAACAAAACCAGGGACCCAAGCATAAAGATTGTAGTCCCCTGGACGTACATTTTTAATGGTAAAAAATCCATGTTCATCTGCTCGGGTCCAGAATTGATAGTCCTGACAGGATGCAAAAGTTAAAAAAAAAAAAGGTGCAATTTTTAGCACTCCCTTAAATCCTAAATAAAGGTAGCAAGCTCTTCAAGAAATGCCTTCATTTTCAAGATTGCCACAATCTCTTTAAGATCATTGCAGAACTAAATGACAGCTCTTTTCAGAAGATTGGCCAAACAACCAATAATAAGCTCTTTAAGAAACGGCAAGGGATTGTTCTCTAGTTCAATTTAGTCTGTAACTAACGAAATTCATGCCTTAATCAAAAGTAAGTACGATAGTCCCACAGAATCCCGTTGAAAAAAAAGTGATCCCTCCACCCTCACCCAAGAGAATAAAATGGAGCGCAACTTACATACTATTCATGTAACCAAACCATTAGTTTCAATAAATGAGAGGAGTGAAGAAAACCTTGCATTCTCTTTGCCATGACCCTGCCTCTCCTGGTCGGGCAAGGCCAACATAACCACCATTTGCTGGCATCAAATCTGTGCAGATGCACCTAGAGATAAATTTAGAATAGTTTTAATCCAATTGCCCGTAACAGTCCTGCAGCAGCTCGTTATTTGATTTCCATTCCTCATTCTACTCAGTAAATTAGAAATTAAAAAAAAAAAATCCTTCATCCTCATTGGTTTTTTTTATTGCAAGAAAATCATGAATGTTGCAAATAGATAATAATTGTAGCTATGAGTGCCAATGGTGCTATATGTTTGAAAATTTTCAAGGAGTAAAACCAAGTGTGTATGCCAACCACTCAAACACACCCAAAATCGTTTATAAAAAGGGGGGAAGTTTTCAGATAGCAAACTAAGGCCATACCAACTGCTTACCTGTCTAATACAAGTAGCCTGCCACCAACATTACCCCGTTGATCTGGCTTCAAGAAATCCTCTGAAGCTGGGAAAAAGTATGGCCAACTTTGGACTTCAGTCGTCATCTGAATATTCATTCCCATCAGTCTATCTCAAAACTTCATCTTTCTAATTGCTCTATCTATCCCATCACAAGAGGAGTGCAAGAGTTCCATGGCAAACCTGTATTTTTGCATCGTCCCACAGCCAAAGAGGGTTATCACCAATTGATCCAGAGTTAAGATAAATAAAGACAGGACCAAAAACCTTCTTCCATGGTTCACCGCCTCGAAATTTGGGACCTAAATCTTGTCCGGCATAGTGTGAACTAAGAAACATCTGAAGATGACAATGTAGATTATGTTATGACATTAATCAGATCAAATCACATAATTTCAATTTGAGGTGGCTCCCAGTCTGCAAACCCTGTGAGGAAACTGTCATGAAGGTCTAAGATCATTCACTTACAGCAAGTGTGGTAGGGCCAACGTGTGAGGTCAAATTCTGCTTAAGGGGTCCACCAGAACGAAACTCATCACTAGGTGTGATCTGCCAGAATCCCACCGGAGGGTTGAAAGATATCCACCCATGGACTCGATTATTCATGTTAATAGATGAATATTGATACTTGTCATCCACCTGTGCATCAAGAAGTCATATCAAAACACAATGGATTCACTTCATAGGCACTAAATCTCTGAAAAGGAAACTATCTTTACATCTTTTTCAAATAGCCTAATGAAAATGATCTAGGGGCTCCTCCGAATTCAAAACCTTCTGGTTCTGCCAAGTGCCAGCAGCTATCAATATAAAATCTTAAAATATGCTATTGCAAGATTTCGGATGACAAAAGAAACATTGAAGGAAATCATTGCAACAAGTACCTCGCCTTTGAGTTGTGGATTTTTGGGATTGACTAGCAGTACAGCTTCTGGGTAAGCCAAGGGTTGGCATCTTCCCGATAACCGATCATCTGGAAGAGGCATAATCCTTTGCCTATTGTCTTCTACAGCCATGTAATTAAACCTGTAAACTTCTTTGTTTAATTTTTTGAACATCTAAAACTCTATGACAAAGAAAGATTGCTTATTGTCTTGTGCGATCATTTTTAAGATGTCATCATCATGAACATAAGTTATAGAAATAAGTGATAACATAAATTCTGAGCTTAGATTTGTATAATAAAGTAGGTGTTTTTCATGCAAAGCAATCTCCAAGTTTTGCAGCATAATTTAGCAATTAAATTTTAAGCAAAGAAAGCTCTGTAAGGTGTATTTGAACATATAGACTAAAAAAAAAAAAACCCAATAAAGGGAAACTATTTTCTTCAAACTGTATTCTGTTTTATAATCCTTCTTTTCGTACAGATCTAATCCATGTTATTTATTATGAAGTGTGATGTGTAAAGCATGTAAAGACAATTTATATTTACTTGTCTTTTCTCAGCTTGAAAGTAATCCTCGTTTCACCAATATCAAAATCTGGCCATCCAGCTAAGTGTTCATATATTGCATAAGAGTAGAAGCCTGATGAACCACGGAGCATTACAAATCTGAAATTCACCACTTACACATATTAATCATGCAGTCAGCATTTCAATAAAAAGAAAATGATACAGATCACCAGAGCAAGGACCTTTTATCAATATTTAAGGGAACAAACTTTCCCTCAAGAGAAGGATCCCACATTCGTGTGAATGAAAGCTCCACCTGTTCCTCATTTTGAACTATAACTTTAAAACATGTTCCTTTTATCCTGAATCACAAATGAAACATTTGGTTTTCATACGAGCGCGCGTGATCATTTTGAGCAAAAATGATATTAATAGAATTTTTTAGAAGGGATGCAATTTTAGATGGAGGAGTTTGAGAACCAATTTTCAATTCTACTATGGTGTGACATTAGGGGGAAACTCCCATTTTAATCGGGTGCATTTGGATACATTTTTTTGAAGATTCTAACTTGATTGAAAATTTTCATAGACTTCCTGGGCAAGAGTGAGAAGCATTGCCATACACATCAAAGATTCCTTTGCTTCCTGGTGCACTCCAAACAAGGTCCCAATACCTAGACATTAAATTGATTGCAAGATCAGCTTCCCGCTCAACATATGTCAACTACCCTTGACTTCTATACGAGCATTAAAAAAATCCATCCAATAATAGGAAGGTTAAACCTCATTGCCCTCTAAAAGAAAAATGAGCTTTTGTTTATCTACCAAATTCTCAAATCGCATACCCTCGATTAGTCTCATTGTTAAGGACCTCGAGCAAATTGTCAACACCATTATAACGAATCCCAGTAACAATTCCCTCAGGGTTTGATAAAGTAACTTGGAGTATGCCATTATCCATCACCACCTGCACATAAACCACATTATACACATGAAAGTCGAAACAACAATAAGAACTGCGAAGCGCTGCTCATGAGAAGTTCTGTTTTGGTCGAAATAAAAAATCTAACAAAATCAATTCTTCAGAAGTGCTCTGTGCAGTATACAGGTATTTTGAAATTGCACACTTAAAAAAATAGTCGTTTATATTTTGAACCTAAATTCAACAATGGAAAAGTATAATAAGAAACAAAAGAAATTAAAATGAACGAATCAACTTACATGACGACCATGAAGGTGCCATCGGACCCCTGGAGTCGACATGTTTGCTTGTCTTTACTAAGTTGCCCTGATCAGCTAAATTCTCGAGTCTAGAGAGTTCCTGAAGAATTTAAAGGAAACAATTTCATGAGATAACTCGATTCTTGAATAACTTCTCTTCCAAGGGAAATTTCAATGCATGTCAAAGAAGTTAAAATTTCCATATAGAGAAAGAAAAACGATTTTTAATATATATTTACACTTCGTATTCCGACCATCAGTACCTTTCATATAGTTCGGTTTCCTCTCTCAACAAAAACGTGAAGCTAAAAAGGAAGGCGGTCGAGATTCTGTCCTCATCACGTGAAATAAATAGTTGATATCTCCATTTTAACTTTCTAGACAATGATTCAATTACAATTGGATTAAATTAGGCTATCTTAACGCCCAAAAGAAATTGCCAGAAATTACAGAGACTTTTTAGAAAAATAAATTCGCCAAGAAATTAATACCTTCCATGATTTGATATAGAAAAGAAAAGTTGAAGAAAACGGATCCAGGTACGCGGCAGAAATTATGGTGATGTCTTGATCGTAGTAGACTCAGAAATGATGGCTTAACAGAAAATTGCAGGAGCACTACATTACATAGTGTGGAATATACGATGTCGTGTAACAGAAACAGAGTCTTGGGAAAAATTTATTTTTTGAATTGATGTGGTGGTGGGGTCTTGGTAGTGACATGGTAGTGATTATTATTAGTAATGTAATGTTATAGCGAGTAAGTGATATCCTTAAAATGTTAAGTACACTTTATTTTACGTTGGCTCGTCCTCTCTCGTGTTGAGAGCGTTTTCTCTTGACCTGAGAGTGTTCTGGGTATTTTCCTACTAAAACGTGTGAGCATATAGAAACTACTGACGGTGAGGGATTCGGGTTACGATATGTGATTAGCTTTATCTCTAATAGTGTTAAAGACCTTGGTCAATGTTGAGTGTGGCGACGGAAAATGGAGAAATGGATGCAGATGGAGTGGAGTTTAAAATGTAGTGGAAAGAAGGAACATCTAGCTCTGAAAATGATCGATTCTTGGTGGGTAGGGTCATATCCAGTACTCGAGTGAGTGTTGGAGCAGTAAAAGAACAAGTGATCGCTGCATGGAGGATAAAGAAGAAATTGGAAGTTAATGTTATGGGTTTCAATCTCTTCTCATTTATCTTTGATGATGTAGTGGAGGCACGAAGAGCTCTTGAAGAAAGTCCATGGGTGGTTAGGAGTCATATGTTGAGTTTAGAAAGAAGGAAGCCTACCTATATGACAGTGAAATAAATATTAGAACTTGTGCTTTCTGGGTGCAATTTCATGACATTCCGCCAGAAGGGAAAATGGAAGTAAATATAAGAGCAATGGCAAGTAAGCTAGGGAGGGTGATTGAAGTTGAGAACCCTGAGGATAAAAAATATGAAGCAAGAAATTTATGTAGAGCCCGAGTGGAGGTGGATATGGAGAAACCTTTGGTGCCGGTGTTTAAAGTCCCCCGTCCGAAAAATTTGGAAGATGCAAAAGTAAAGGTGAAATATGAAAAACTTGCAAAATTCTGCTTTATATGTGGCAAATTGGGACATGATGATAGATCTTGTGAAGTTGAGGAAGATGATGATCCGACAAACGAGCCAAGAAGGGCGTATGATGCCAATATGTGTGCACAGCCGTTGAGATCAAACCAGGCGGCAGTGGCAAGCGGAGGAAGTAGTTGAATGGGAGGCCAAAGAAGGAACCATGGTGAAGGTAGGCATCACGTGAATGGTAGAGGAAGGGCTATAGAGTCAGAAGGTTGTGAGGCTCTAGGCATGGAAGAAAGAGAAGGATGGGCATTGAAGGGACTAGAGGTTGGAATTGATGAAGAAACATTTAATGGTGCTGGCTCAAGTACAATGGCAAATGAGATAGTGGGTCCCTCGGTTAGATTAGAAAATGTAGAAGTAGAAATGGTGGGTCCCTTGGTCAGCTTGGAAAAAGCAGAAGTTAATAGTAATAAGTGGAAAATTCAAAATGGCATTGAAATCGATTGTGGGTTGCAAAGACATTCAGGAAAACTGAAAAGCTCAGTCTAAATTAAAGAGCTGGGCCCAAATGAAGATGCGGAGGGAAATGAATTTTCTGGGCCTCTTCTGTTAGAAGATAACAGGTACGGTGGGATGAGCATAGTTGGAGCAAAAAATAAACAAACTGAATTAACCATTAAACAGACTGACGAAGCAATTGGTGAGCTGGTGAATGGGATAAGGTGAGTTAATCTCAAGTGGAGGGCAGACACTAAATGGGTATCGCCAACAACAAAGAGAAGAAAGGTTCATGAGAAGGACTCACTGGGATTTTCTGGGCTACGTCGTAGTGCCGAAGAAGAACTGGAAAAGCTATTGAATATAGACTATGGAGATGGCGTGGGCTTCAGTACAAATGAAGAGTGCCTACAAATAGAGATGTTAGAGGAATTTATACAGGTAAATGTGAACGAAGAAGTAAGAATTGTAGAAGGGCACCAAATAGAACATCAAAGCAACTACAAAGTTAAAAGAAGCAGAATTAGAAGAGCTTTGTTTACTTCAAATGTGGTACAATCTGTTGCTGGAAGGCGTGGTGGCTAGCCATCTGCAGCCACCAAAGACAAATGAGTTGCCTGGGATGGAATTGTTAGGGGTTGGGAACCACCCTGACAATTCGCAGCTTAAGGTTCCAGTGCCAGAGACTAAAACCGGATGTAATTTTTCTGGCAGAGACTAAAATGGTGAAGGATAAATTAGAAAAAGTGAGGAAGAAGCTGAAATTTGAGCATAGGGTGTGCTATGATCCAGTGGGAAGATCAGGAGGTCTAGCTCTATGGTGGCAAGAAAGAGTGTAGATGCAAGTTACTGTTTTGAGCAGGTATGTGATTCATATTAACAATTTTAGCATTAATGGTTCATATTGTGGGTCTTTGACTTTAGTATATGGACTACAAGAGTATAGACAAAAATTACACTGGTGGGTGAAACTGGAACAACTAAACCCGGGTCAAAATACTCCTTGGAGTGTGTTAGGTGATTTCAACGATGTCCTATATAGTACTGATAAGGAAGGAGGGATTGGTAAAACCCATAGTGAACTGAAAAGGTTTAGTGATTTTATGATAAATTGTGAAATGATGGAGATTGAAAAGAAGGGGTGCAAATTTACTTAGTCAAACAATCGAGAAGGGGAAAGGTTTATTAGGGAAAAGCTGGATAGGGTGGTGATGAACTGTCAATGGAGAGTGAATTTCCCGAAAGGCTAATGTCATGTACTAGAAGCCATAGGATCGGATTATTGCCCCATTTGGTTAGAATTTATTCATGAGGAAGCAAAAACTCCTAGATTGTTCCAGTTTGACAGGAGATGGTTGAGTCACCCAGACCTGATGGAAATTATCAAAGCTAATTGGAAGGGGAGAGAAGAAAATGGAGAACT
>JBAGKO010000011.1:4677606-4699921 GCA_037177275.1 Acacia concinna
ACAAAAATTTACTATCAAATTAAAAAGAAAAATATTTAGAACAGATCATGAAAGAACTTTTGTGATTATAAGTGTATTTAAGCATCAAAATTATCTATAAAGTTAAAACCCTAACTTTAAAAACTCAAACGCCGCCGCTTCTGTGCTCCTCGGGTTCAAGCTTCATTTCACTGTAGCTACACAGTGAAGTGTATTCGGTATATATTAATCCTCGGCCCACGTGCCTGACTAAAGAGGCCACGTGGCCCTTTAGTTATCTTTTTTTTCTTTTTTTTTTTTAAATTCTCTTCTCTCCCACGCGCACACACTGTGTGTGTGTGTATTTAAATACTCCCTCTGACACTTACACGCACATGCACACTCATCACACTTTTTTTTTCACGGTCCTACACGTATCATATATATATATAATATATATGATTATCTTTTCTACTTCTAACAATCACACTATTGATCTCTTTTATTTTTTTTAAATAAACATAATAATAATAATATATCATTATTTCTTTATTTTCATTTCACTCATTTATTTACTATTACCAATCGTACTTTAAGTAAAAAAAACTTTTATCTAATAGTTGCAAGATAACCCTATTTACCATAATTATTATTTTATTTTATTTATGTATATATATATTTTTTAATTTTAATTAAATCCTAATATAAAAATTAGGATGTTACAACTTGTATATTTCCATGACTTGCACGTTTCACACAATTTTCTCTCTTAATCATTTTTATAACACACACATATTATGTACAGAAAATTAAAAAATTATTCATTAATGTTATTTTTGTCACTGATTCACATGTGAGAAAATTCATCATGGAATTTCTCTAGCTATATTGTCATGATTATCACGGTTTCACCCTTAATATTTTGAGAGAAATCTGCGAGAAAATGCATGAGAATGGTAGCACGTAATGGTAGGAATGAAGTACGAAGGAATCTTAGGATTTTTCCATGAAAAAAATTCATATAGCTCATAAAATCCATGAATTTAAAGTTTTTTATCCTTAAAATATTTTTCAAGCGCAATTTTATTAACTACCCAAAAGTCTATCAAGTGGGGCCCATGAAATGTAGAGTTAAGGTGTGCCAAGCATCTTAAAGTAAATTTTTTGTAGTATTCATTATTTCAAAATAATTTGTGTGCCATTTGACTCTTAAAGTATTTTTCAACTTAATTTTTATTAATGAGTTGAGTCACATAGTCTTTTTTTTTTTTCCAAAGTGAGTCACATAGTCAAGGGTATGAAATGTGGCGAATATTTCAATTATTTAGACCACTAAACATGTTATGAGAGGGTTTCTTCTTCAAGTGTTCGATGAAAATTTGAAATTTCATATGGCCAGATTGATTGCAGTTTTAGTTGCTTGACCTAGCTCAACATATAGTATTATGTATTTAATATAATGTATATTTTAGTACTTACTAATGTTTGACCCAGCTAAACTAATCCAAGTGTATTATGAGTGAGTGATTTCATTACTTATTAATATTGTTTCTCTCACAAATGAACAAATTATGAGCTTAACTACTATATATACATATAATTCAGAAAAGTATAAGAATTCAATAAAGAGAAAACAAACTAGCCAAACAGCTGGCGTGCAAAATGTTCAAAATTTTTGGTTAAAGCATAGAATAATTTTTGACACATTTTCAAAAAGGAAATATATTTACATGAAATTCTTTATATACATTACATCAAGTTCTCCAATCACACAAAGTTATATATGTGTTATTTTTTTATATAAATTTATAATTAAATGATTATATTTTAAAAATAAAACACATGACTACATGTGATTGGAAAACTTGACGAAATTGATATAAAGAACTTTACTTGAGTATTCTCCTTTAAAAATATGTTTATTTGCAGTTGGCACATATAAATTCATCATTTTTTTTATTTTATTTTGTATATTAAACATGTTAATTTCATGAAAATTTTCTGAAAACTTCATCGTAAGTTGGATGTAGTATAGTCAACTCAGATTTTTGAAATTAATTGGGAAGTAATGCAACTTTACATATTACAAGTATACTACAAGTTAAAGAAATAAACATTTTATTCCATAAACCTTTGACTTTCTTTCTCAGTCAACCCTTCTACAATTCTTTTAAAAAGTTAAAACTCAAGTAGTCCCTCCATTTCATATAATCTATTATATAATTTTAGGCTTATAAAGTGTATTTTCAAATCCCCACGTAACATGTAATATTTAATTTCAAATTTATAAATTTAAAATAGTTAAATTAAACATAATAAATTTGTTGTCTCTTATCTAATAATCAATTCGTTGAGTTAACATTTTTCATTAATAAGACTGAGGTGTCAGGATTAAGGAATCAAAAATATATTTTTAAAACTGAGGGACAATGGAAAATTGATATAAATTTATAACCACAAATATAACTTTGAGCTTATTGTTCCGATACATAAAATGACACAAATTGAGTAATAAATGCGCTTAAGTTATTAAAATGTACAACCAATTTCTTTTCCCCTTCACACTCGCGCATAAATATATACTCATTACATAAAGTCAACAAAGAAAACTTATAAGATCCATTATGCCTCGAAAACTTTCTAAACGTTTTGATTAAACTGTTAGACATAGTTATACAAAATCTTCATGTGCTCACACATTATTTGTGCATTGTTAATATGCCTCCTAAAATTTGTACGAAGTTTTATTTTGGAAAAATCACATATAAAGACGATTGAAGTACTTCAATTTTAATTTAGGTCATTAAACTCGATAAATTATATATTAGGTTATACGACATAATTATATATTTAAATTTTGGTCTATAGGTTTTATTGGGGCGTACCTGGAGTAGACTCTGTCTCTGCAGATACCCACGTTGTTCATATCACACTTTGGATTCAGGACTTGATGCACAGCAAATTCACTCAGAAAGAGAGTTTTTGAGAGAGAGAGGGACGTAGGTTTTTGCGTTGTTGTTCTATCGTAGAACAGATACGAAAGAATATATTGTTGCAACTTTTTTATTTGAATTTTAAATGATAGAAGCAATTGTTCCCTCCATAAGAATAAAGAATATATATATATATATAATAAAATGGGAAAATCATTTATTTATCGCATTATCTTTATATATTTTCATATTGGCCCCAAAAGCCAATTATTTTTCCTTAATCCACCAAGGGTGGATATTTATATATTCCAACATGGTCAAATTACCTCCATATCTTAATTATTTAAACAAAAAACTTGAAAAGATAACTTTATTATTTGATCTATATATTAATTAATTCTTTATAAAGTACTATACGACTTGTTTGTTCTTGTTCTTATGCTTCTTTTTAAAAATTAATCATACACAGTATTTTTTTATATACAATATTCAATTATATAAAATAATATATTAGAATAAATTGGAATATATTGTGACTGCTAATCTACGTATTCACGTGAAGATTTATTATATTGTTTTCATATTTATATTTTTATTAGAAATTTTATGACTTGAGTTTAAATTTTGAATCCAATATATGTATATCCTTAATAATCCATGCATGGTTATTATTTACAAAAGGAAAAATCTCATATAAAAGTACTTGTGAAACATTTTAGTATATGAGAATTCACCTTTTTCAATTATATATATTTTTAAGATAAAACAAACACACACACGCACACACCTACTTTTAAGAAATTAATTAATTCTACTTTTTAATAAAACTAAGGGATATAGAGGTACTTTAACTAAAATTTGAAATTCCTAATTATTACGCATTACCTAAAATATAATTTGTCAAATTCAGTTACTCAAATTGAAATTTGGAAAATTCAACCTTCTTTGTATGGGATTTTCCTTTTTTTATTAAGTTTATTAAATTTAATTTACCAACCTAAGGGATTGAAATGAAACTTCACACAAATATAAATTATTAAACATATACGTTAAACATTTGTTATTAATATCTCTTGAAACATTTAAGAGTAATACAAAACGGATAACATTAGTTGAATGCCTTTTGACCATGTTGGTTTTTTTTTTTTTGATTGAGCATCAAGTTGGTCTTTAATTACCATTCAATGAAACAATATCATGTATTAATTTCATCCAATAACTTTATTTCTCTGAAAGAAAATATGGAAATATGGATAAACAAGCTTGAAACTACTAACTAACATAAATAATATAAATTACAAGCATATTTTATTAGCTTTAATACATCATTTTCTAATTGGAAAAGAAACACTATTACATGAATATAAAGCACAAGTTAAAAAAAAAAGACTCGACAGAATTTGATAATTCTTCCGGCATTATTAATCCCCCACCAACTTTGAACCTGCTTGAAAAAGGAAGACATCAACTAAAATCATCAGTATTTTTTTAAAAAAAAAAATATCCTTACTAACTAATGGTTATTTTTTAATCATTATATCCATGCTAATTATCAACTTTATATACGATGAGCAATTAAACATTATGACGAAAGGTGAAATTTGTGCGTATGTGTTGAAACGATTCACTTTCTACCATAACCAGCTTCCTTGCCAGCAGTAGTTGAATTATTATTAGTCTTCTTTGTGTTTGAAGTTTGAGAAGATGATGGTTCATGGTAACCAGCTTCCTTGCCAGCAGTAGTTGAATTCTTAGTCTTCTCTGTTGTATTGTCTGAGTTTGAATCATCATTAGTAGAGCCCTTCTTGTCATTTTCAACATACCCAGCAGCGTTACCTAAAGTATTCTTTTGATTGGTTTGCTTCTCAGAACTCATTTTGCCTCTAACAACAAAATATAACACCAAAAGAAATTGTGTTTCTTCTTCACACAATCTTGTTCGTTGTGCTCTCTTCTTTGCCTTCAATTATGTAAGTTGTTGTTCTATTTATAATGGACTTACAAGTTCCGATGTTTTGTGAAATTTATTTCTCAAGTTTTCAGAACATAATTTCAGCCTTGATTAAATGAAAATTTCGTGAAATTGTCATATTTTCTAGCCTCAAAGTTTCATCAAAATTTTACGGTAAGTTCCCAATAAAAATCGAGGCTTATATAAGTTTGCATATTGACATGGTGAAAGATTTATGAAATATTGGTGAAATGATTTGTATAATTTCATGTGATTGTCTTAAATTTTATTTTTTCCATTAAAATCATAAAAATATGTTTTAAAAGTCTGTATGCACCCTTGCTGGCAAACGTTTGACTAAATATGTATAAAATTTGTGGTGTTTTATAAATCAAGTTGTAATTTATTAATGGGTCGAGAGTAACCAAGGTTCAAAAAATCGGACCAGACCGGCATGTCCCGACCGGTTCAACCAAGAGCCGGACCCTGATCTAGTCCAGAACAGCATGTTGAAAACCAGGGGAGGGGGTCGGATCGGTCTAGGAGGGGGTTCGATTGGTGGAACCGGCTGGTCCGATCGATTGAACAGGGGGTCGAACCAATTGAACCAGTTTTTGCAAAAGAAAAAAAAAGAAAACACAAACAAAGAAATATTGTCCATTTATTTATGAAATTTTAAAAATATATCAATATATTACCGCCTATTTTATTATTATAAATGATACTTATATGTTTCTTTAATTTTTATGTCTATATATAGTGTTATTTTATTATTGTCAATTAATTTATAATAGTTTAATATGACTGGTTTAACCTCCAGTCCGACCCAATTGAACCTTAAATCCATACCATGATTGGTTCATTACCCAGTCCGATTTTTTGTACCTTGTTACTCACAAACATGGCTCCTATTCTGAAATGTCCATGCTTCATAGCCTCAGCTTCAGGCCAGAAGCTGATTCTCGTTACATCCCTACTTGTCATTTCATTTGGGTTTTATTTTCTCAGACATTAAATTTGCTTCAGTATCTTCAGTTTTGCATTATCATAAAACTATTTATACAACCATACCCACATATCTATATGCATGTATAGATTCAAAGAACTTGTAAGCCCCAAGTTCCAACGTTTCAAAACCCAAAGGACTATCATACAAGGGCAACAATCCTAGGCTGGCAACAAAAATATTCTAAAAAATACTAAATTATATCTAAAAATTATTTAGGCTCAATAATAGGCAATCATATTTTTTTTAAATAAAAAATCTCAACTCTCAAGTCCTAAGGGCTACACCTAAATCAGTTGATCCCTAGGGCCAAAAAAGGAGAAATTGGGCTTCCGCTTTACTGATCCAGCCATATACTTTTATTAGGGTTGAACACGGACTAGGCCAATGATAGGAACCAACCACTATTTGGGTTTTATGTTTAATTATGTTTCTTGTGTTAAATGTTACAAGTGTCTAGTGGTAGTTATTGTCAGTTTTTTATGGATAAGCAAGGTAGTTGTTTTTAATTTCATGTGTAGTAGTCTATAAATACCAAATATGTACTCTATCAAAGACATGGATGGATGGATGGAGTTGTTATTTAGAGATTCTCTTTTTATTTCCCTAGAACTAGATTATGATTCTAGCCCCTCTCTTCTTTCCCCTCTAGGATTGCAGATTCTGGTTCTAGAGTTTCTCTTCTCTCTACTCATGCCCCTCTTCCCCTTTCCCTTATTTCTACTTCTATATGGTAGGTTCTAATAGCCAACTTCAACACCTCTAGATAGAATAACATCCTAGTTTCCCATTTCAAAGACTGTTTTCATGTAGGCTTTTGAGAAATATATTCATGTTCCCCACACAGATTTTTTCATAAAACATGAATGTATTAGTAAATAAACTAGTATGTAACATTGAGCTAGAAGCATTTTTTCACCAATGCATTACAAAAGCAACAAAGCCTTAATCCCACTAGATATTAAATAGGCTATTAACCAAAAGGTTTCTCTCTATAACCTCTTTGAGTGTTTGGTTTAGCCTCCCTTGACCTTTTTTTATAGTGCTTCATACTGCTTGATCAACTCTCTATTATGCATTGTGAAAGAAAAAGTTTCAAATACATACAAAAAGTTTGTACTTGCTAGAAATATGTTTCATGCCTCTAACCTTGTTGATTAATTATTAGTCTCTGAGATGTAGCTCAAACTTCTTTTGTGAATTAACAGGCAAATGATGGGAGAAGAGCTTTCAAGTTTGACTGTAAAAGAATTACAGGGTTTGGAAAGCCAAATGGAAATTAGCCTTCGGGGTGTCCGTATGAAAAAGGTTAGTGATACCTAAATGAAGTAGTAAGATTAAGAAACTTTGAGATATCACACACATTTGTTGTTGTTTGCTGAAAAAAACCCTACAATTCTCTGAAGTTTGATGAACATGTCTTATGCAGGACCAACTTCTAATGAATGAAATACAGGAACTAAATCAAAAGGTCAGTCTTAAAACATGTGAAAAGTGGCTACAACCGTTGTCATTAAATAAACATTTTACTTAATTTCTGCAGGGTAGCCTTATACACCAAGAAAATGTGGAGCTTTATAAGAAGGTAAACCTAATTCATCAAGAAAACATAGAATTAAACAAAAAGGTATTGGTTTGGAGAGCTAATTAGAAACACAAACTTAAATAGTTATCTTCATTCTAAATGATGCAGCTTTTAAACCAGTGAAAATTTGTTTAGAATTTAATTCTCAAAATTAGAAATTTCACAAATCCAGGTCCATGAAACGAGATATGGGAACACAGCAAACAGAAATTATGTTGTTACAGATGGTCTGGGCATAGGAGAGGACTTTCAGGTTCCTGTAAATCTCCAACTCAGCCAGCCAGAGCAATAAACCTATGAATCTCCTTTGGGAGCCACAAGATTGAGGTGTGATCTTTGATCCTTAGCATATGAGCTATTAAATCATGAAAAATTGTAAAAAATTGATTCCATTTTTGTTTGAATGTTGCAGCAGATTTAGACTGTATCAATGGATCAACAAGACATCCATGTTTGTTAATACCATCAAGATTATGGTGTCAGGTTTGAGTATTGTGCTTCTTACTCTTGATGGGTCATTTAGGCCTTGTATAATTAAGCTCTATGATTCCCGTTTGAAATTATGAGCAAAATCAACTCTAGCATGTGTCATGTTCATGAATAATGAATACAGCGTTGTGTGTAAAGTTAAGACTAAATAAAGCACAACTCTTCAAGTTCAAGCTACAGCCATGTGAAATGCATTGTTACTTATTTATTGTGTTTTTCTTGCCCTTTGGATGGACAAAAACTGCCATGGTGAAGGATGATAATCATAATGTAAGCAACACAAGAGAATATGATACACATAGAGGGGAGATTTAATCAACAGAGTAACTAAACAGAAAAACAGGAAAAAAACTAACCGCAGAAACTAATTTGCAATAGTTTTTCTTAACTCACATCTCACCTAAATATAAAAAAGAGGTGCTGGAATTAACGATTACTTGTCTTCCGATTTTGTTGCTGTTTAACTCTTGAAATAGTAGATTTACCATGATGTTTCATCAATGCTCTGATACAGAAAGTTCAGCATCATGCCATACGGGGACATATAACATTTTTTTAGTATGAAAGGATGGTGTATCATTTGTTAAAGACACTGCACACACCCGGATAAATTGAGTTTAAGGGCAAGGGAGGAGCATATCAAATATCAATAAGACATGAATGATCCAGAAATGAACAAAACAACAAAGCTCAAGGGATAGACCAATCATATTATTTAAGGTGCTGTAAACATATGTGACACAACTGCATGCAATCACTACTACAATTTTGCTTAACTGATATAATAGAAGGTACCACTTTAGCACAAAACCTTTTCAAACAAGGTTCTGAATTAGAGTACCAACACTATCTTCTGGAAAAGCTAGAAGTTAATCGGCTCACAGTGCTCGGTTTGGGGAAAAGATGACATATTTAACTAAAGAAAAGATGTGACAAATGGCTACAACAAAATAATCAAGCTTCAATGACATAGCCAACACAGATAACTTGGATTACTTCGATCAAAATCATCACATCAATCAAGAAGAGAGACAAAATAATAGGTATATAATATTAAAAATACTGTGGCAGGAATTAGAGTACTAATTGCTTGAAGTTAAAAACTATATCTTCAATTCAAATGAATGCTATCAGGCTTAATTTTGCATTCTCCCTTTCAGCATAGAAGGAATCACATAAATAATAACAGCGTTGTCTTCATTATATGTGAAACCCTGTAATTGTATAGTAATGATAAGGATCTAAATCCTGACTACTAATGATATGGTCACTAAAGACATGGTCTACAAATAATTGGTCAATGACATCAGATTTCAATTAAGACGCTAGTTTTCCAAGGGTCAGTGGGAGAAGATAAAGCTGGCAACACGTGCCATCATGATAAGTCCAATGTTTATTAGACTCATTTTTGCTTGCATTGCATTGTATCTTAGGAGACTCATCCAGAAAAAACTAGTAAGCCTGTCTATAATAATGGATGTCTCAGGTTTTTGCTATTATTCATTTAAAAGCAAAATGCTTGATCCTTATAGACAACTTAAACATTTTTTGACACTTTCTAAGATTCCCTCCTCCATCATATGAAGAATTAACACCGGCAATAAAATGCACAGGTGCCCTCCTCATTCAACTTAACAATTTGCAATTACTTCAAATGGATGCGTCATAAAAATTTCACTAGTAAATATGACCATTTACACGAGCGAAGAATGATGAACTACAAAAATATTTATTATTTAATGAGAATATGACATTACTAAATTTCGTCCAACAAAACATCATGAATAGTTTTAGTTCTGAAAGTTAAATGACATATTATTTGACAAAAATTGAAGTTAGAAAAAAAAATTGAAATCAGCCCAGACTAAAGAAGTGACTTATTTTTCAATGTAACTTTGAAAAGTTAAAGGCGAACCCCAGTGCCAAGCGGCTTCCGCACAATTGCGGGCTCAGGGGAAGGAGACCCCATATGTACGCAGCCTTACCCTAACATTATTGCCAAGAGGCTGTTTTCAAGGTTCAAACCTTGGACCTGGGGGCGGAAAGTCAGCGCACCCAGGCCCGCCTTCAGTTTTCTTAATCTCTATAAAAAAAAAAAAGTCAACCGAGTTTAATAAACCCAGAAAATGTATTATTAGAATATGTTAACAGAGTCTCACATCAGTTAGTTGGACATTCAATTGAAAAGTTGAATTAGGTCCTGTTAATTGACTTAAGTTATTTTGATAGAAAGGCAATCTCAGTCTATAAATATATCTAAAACTTAAGAGACATCTCCTAGAAGATACGATGAAACAAAATTAGTAAAGCTTATGAACAAACCTGAACAGCAGCCCTGTAGAAAAGCTCCTCTCCGACAGAACTTGCAGCGACCATCAATATAAACTGCACAGTAAAAATCAAATCAACCATTCTCTTAATCATTGGACGAGAATTAAAGTTCACTAATCAGTGAGTCAATCTATTTTTCTAATACCTGCCAAGGGGACATCCCATAAAAAAAGCTCCATAGTTCCTCATCTTCTACGTCTCTTATAGCACGAGCATGTGGCGATAACTTCACAATTTCATCCTATAAGTAAGGATATAAATGAGCTAAGAATTAAGCAAACCCAATGATTCCATTTTTCCCTACAAATGTACCCAACATACCACTTGGTACCCACAATAAATGGAAACACAATTAGTAATAAAAGGAGGAGACTTTTGGACCATAATTGAACTTACATCAAGAATAAACAGAAGGGCCATAATTGGTGGGGCTGCGTAGCCAAGTCCTTCCAAAATGGCATCTATTGATAGCTGAAAACCGCCCATAGAGTCGATTCCGGTGATCGAGCATATAAAACTACCGGCGACAGCCATGGCCCCATATATCCCTGAAAACAAACATCACATAAAAATCAATCCCATCAACTCAATAAAGAGAGGAAAAAAAGAGTCTTTTGTTGATTCATTTCTAAAGCAAGCAGCTTTAATGGGGGGGAAAAAGAAAGATGGTTTTTACTTTTAAGTTCGACTTGCTAAGCTTACCGATGCCATAGCTGAGCCTGACGACGGCACCAATCTTTTCCCAAACGGGGAAATCAGCGTCGTTGAACGTTCGATTCAATGTGGTGACCTCCATAGCCGGGTTGTTAAACCCGACCCGGTTCTCTCCCTCCTTGATTGTTTCGCCACTTTGCTCTGCTGAAGCCTTAACACAGCGTACAGAAATCCTAGTTGCCTCAAAGGACGTCCTCTTCTTCCTGGGTTGAAAATCGCAAAGCTTGGAGGAGCAGTTGGCGAGAGTTGCAGAAAACGATGTCGTTGCGGAATGGTTTGGAGTGAGAGTGAGAGGGAGCTCCATTACAGAGAAGGAAGATTCAAAGTAGAGAGAGAGTCAAAAACTCAGAACCAAAACTGTAGCTGAGGAAGCAAGACTTGTTTTTTTTTGGCAGTTCATTGATTGGTTATAATAAATATTGAACGAATGGCTCTAGAGATCGAAGTTTGAACGATATTGATCTTTTAAGCTGTTATTTTCGTATTTGAAAGAGGCTCGTGTGATGGTGAAACAACGATCTAATTCTGCTCAACTTCTGATATTTCCTATGGATTAAATTTTCCGGTGGGAATATCCCACTGACCAATCAAGGTGTGACACGTGGAGATAACGTTCGCTCTCTCTCCTTCCCTTGGTTCTAGTTTAGGTAAGCTTTTTTCCTTAATAATTTGATTAATTGTACATATATTTCTCTTTTGGGCAAATCAAAATCAATCTGGTAGAGTATGTATTTTAAATTTCATGACCAGTTGTCCTTCTCATAGAAGAACTCACAATAAACGGAAGATTAGTCCTTGACCTACCGGGCTGGGGATACCTTGTGAAAGCAAAAAAATAAAAGAGTATGTATTTTAAACTTTGACAAAAATTCAAAATTTATTTTAATTTTAAATAATTATATGAATATTCAAATTTATTTATTATGCACCTCAATGATTTTTTAAAATTTTTAATAGTCAAATGAAAATATGAAATTATACATTTGATTAATTTAATAATACTCATTGTTCATACTTCATAGTCATATAATATATAGGATTAGTATCTAATTATCATAATAACATATAACTTATTTGCGATGGTTATTCTTTTTATATTTTCAAATATTAATATTTGTGGAAAAAAAATTGAAGCCATGTGAAAATATGAAATTTACTAGAAATTAAATTCAACATATTAAAATAATGCGCCGGAGTCATTGTTTCAAAACATTTAATAAATATATAATTGTTAATTGTTTATGATATGGGTTGTGGACCAAAACACACAATTTGAATTACAAAATCTTAAATCAATAATTATATATTAAATGAATCGTCAATTACTATATTCTTGTAGTTACTATTTATACTCTAGTACAAGGGGGGAAAAAACCATACTCTAATAGGTAAAAAGACAAATTTAGAATTTTAAAGTTTAAGTTATATTTTAGGAAAATTTTAGATAAATACCTTTTAAAATTCATAGATCCAAAAAAGGCTGTTATCATTTGAAAAATCTAAAATAATTCAAAATGTGGAATTTGAGTTTTGAAAATTATAACACAAAAATTAAAATGCCCTTGTAGGCTATCAAGAAAAAGGAGGAAACATTAATGTGAGTGACAATTGACAACATATGAGAGAGAGAAACGTACCGATGGTAATGCTCTCATGAGATATTAAAATTTGTTGGTAATTGTGTCATCAAAATAGTCAAACCCATTACTAGTTTTATTCATTATAAAACATTATGATATGTACATATATGTGTGTGTGGTAATTATGTCAATAGAATTACTAATATTGATAATTTTATTATGATTACATGAAATACCATTATGGTTTTAGTTAATATCAATGGTTATTAGTCGTTTTAACAATTGACTTTATAATATATATATATATATATATATTATTTTTATAATAGTAGTATTCTGATATTTAAAAATATGGATATACTTGAATTAAATATCTAATTCATACTAAATACATTGCTAAATATAAAATACCATTGATTGTTTTTTAAACAAATTAAGGAGGTTAAATAAATTAATTTAAAGTATTATGTCTATAATTTTTCCTCTGAACTAATTAATTTGACTTATAAACTGATATATAATTTAACTATAAACGTATTAATTAATTCCGTTATGAATTTTGTTATTTATCTTATGAGTCTAGTTATTTCAACTATCGATTATGTTAAAACACACAAACACCCATTGTGTTCACCCAACTTAAAATGCAAATTCATGACAAAGTGTGTTTTGATATAATTGGTAGGTGGAAATAACCAGACTCATTGTACATAACAAAACTCGTAACATCAATAACTTAAAATATAAACCTAAGACGTAGTGTGTTATGACATAATCGGTAGGTAGAAATAATTTTACTCATAACGTAAATAATAAAACTCGTAATGTAAATAACTTAAAATGCAAACTGTGTTTTTTGACATAATCGGTAGGTGAAAATAACTAAACTTATAACATAAATAACAAAACTCATAACAGGATTAACAAGCTCATCCTGAGTTTATATTTTAAGTTGATGAACATGTTTTGATGCAATTGGTAATGGAAATAACAAAACTCATAACGTAAATGACAAAACTCATAAAGGGGTTAACAAGCTCAACCTGACCACCTTCTCTCCCTCCCCCTCTATTAGTGTTATATCTTCCTCTCTCCTTTGTCAGCGTGCGTCAATACAGGGGTCACTATTTCAAAAACTTAGATTCCACCCCTGAGATCAAACTGTCTTTTTTAAAATTCAACAGCCTTTTGGAGGTTTTAGAATATTATTTGGTATTTATATTGAATTTTTCCTTTCTTAAAAACTATGACCAGATTTCATCGTTAGATGAACAATTATTTTAAATTATCCTAAGTCTTTGCTAATTAAAATATTTCTTTAATGTCCCTTTGATCCTTTCTCCCTTATCATCATCTTAATCTTAATTACCATTTAGTTGGTAAAAAATATTACCATTTCTTTCTTCTTCTTTTTTAAGAACGACTATATATTTCTTCTTCTTTCTCTCTTAACTTAACTAATGGTATTAAATTTTAGACAATAAATAGTAAAATTTATATTAATTAAAAAACTTTCTAATGTTTATAGATTTATGTATAATACAACTTTAAATAACAATGATTTTAGAGTTGAGGAGAAATTACTTACATTGATTGCTAAAAAAGAGCTAGAGAAAAATCCATTTAAATATTATTTGGACTAAAAAAACTCAAAAGTTTTGCTAGCACATTGTACAAATAGATCATAAGGGAGAAATATGAAATTTTGGAATGTGCTTTGACAACAATGCCCCTCACTTTTTATAAAAAGCTAACGTCTCATCGCTAGTTATTGCCACCATGCTAGGGGGCTAGCTGTCAAAGTTTTAGTGATGATTTGAGTAATGTGATAAACTACTTAGACATAGAAATTGACAACTTTAACTCTTAAGCTTTATCAAATATTATTAACAAATTGAATAGTGGTAATAATAAATTCCGTTATAGCAATTTGAAACTATGGCATATCAATGGACACATTGAGAACTCAAATTGTCAATATATTTATTCAACTTGTCAATAACATCATATTAGAGCTTATAAAGTTCAAGTTGTCAATATCTAGATTCAAGTTGTTATTGCTTTTATTCATCTTGTTAATGACACCTGATAGAGCTTAGAACGCTCAAGTTGTCAGTATCCATGATCAAATAATTAATCACATTGTTTGAGTTGTCACCGGAGCTTTGGTCACCATTGCTGGAGCTTCGATGTAGGAGGAGTTCTTTCCTTTTCTTAGAAAAAAAAAACTTGAAGGATATTTTGACAAAATCACAATATTTCAGAATCTCATATTCTTCCCTTGTGACCTATGTATCCTTTTTATGCGTTAAAGACTTTATAACATTGACATCTGTTTATGGTTTGTTTTTTTCAATTTAATAATATTAACTTCTTTTCAAAAAATACCTTTTTTTGTCAACCTTTTCTAAAAATACTAATTATAAATCATGGCTGCGTTTTTTTTTTAGTTAAATTGATAATATATCAAACCTAAAATTTGTTTATAAAGGCCTTAATTTTGGTCTAATTTTTATGAGTTTGTCTTATTTTAGTTTGAAGCTACCGATTGAAAGTCAACAATGGAGCCTGATCCTTTCATAAATAAATCTTCTCCCACATTAAAATCAAATTATTATTTCGTAAATTGAAATTCAAGTTAAATGAATTAATCCTAACGACACTCATTTTTTCATTAATTGCAAGAAGGTCCCTCTACTTCATGCAAACGAGTTTCTTCAAATCAATTAATATGTTCATATAAAATATATGTAATGTTCTTATATCATAAATAATATAATTGTTATGTCATTCTTCACAATGTATCACGCTTATATTGTGTTTTAAATAAAAATCTAATGCACACAATTGTTTTTATTTAATATTCTATTAGGGAAAACAATGGTTTTAGATCATTTATCTTGACGCAACCTATAATTATGAGATAATAATTTTATTTTTTGCTTTCGTAAGGTATCCCAATCCTCTGCTTATTGTGGGTTCCTCTATAGGAAAGACAGCTAGCCAAGAGATTTAACGCTGCTCCATACCCAAAATCAAGAATTAAACCCCTGATAATTGATATATGCATGTATACGTCTGGTCCTACTTATATAATAGAGAAATATACTTTTGATCCTTGATATATATAAGTCGCCCCATTAACATTACTGTGTGTATATGCAATTTTACCTCCAATTTAATATCACACACACACAGATGTATAAGCAAAAATATACTTTTAGTCATTAAAGTTCTACAGAAGCTATATTTTTAGTCCCTTAATGATATAAAGTATATTTATAATATACTATAATTCTAACATACTAAAGGAAAATGCTGCCATGAAGGACTCAAGTCATGACTAAAAGCACTTAATTGCACAAACTATATATATATATATATATATATATTCAGTTTATCCATATTTTAAATTTAAGATTAATACATTTGATTATATAGTTATCAATTAAGTTTACCTAATCATCACTTGAGTTTGAGTTTTCTATTCGCAACATTAACAATATTAGAATTATAGGACTAAAAGTATACTTTAAATTAAGGATCAAAAGTATAACTCATAAAGTATAACTCATGTGAATTTAAAAAACCAAAATTATAATTTAGCTTATATATGTAAATATTTTTATGATGAGATTTCTAATTAAAGTATATATATTAAATAGGAATAAAGTTTAAAAATTATTAAATTTTAAAACATAGTTAATGATATTTAATATATATATTTAATAAGATGAAATGAGTATAAAAATGCTAGTATATATACTTAAAGGATGAGCATTATTTTTTAAATCTATCGAAATATAGGATAAACATTATTATGGAAGGTAATTAAGCTTAAAAGTCGTCAACAATAAATAATCAGTTTATCCCAAATTCTGGTGGTCATAATATGTGAGATTGTGGACGACATAAAATGCAAGAACGTGCAAGCATAACTCTTTTAATTATTATAAGGATAATATGACGACATAAAGATATTTTCCCTCTTGTTTATTATAAGACGCCTCTAATGAGGCTCTAACCATCTCATGAAAACTAAGGAGATAAAGTTAGGTTATATTAACTTTTTCTTTTTTTAAAAAAAAATCACTCATTTGATCCTTATGGTAAGATCTATATATTAATCTAATTTGGATAGATTAAGAAAGATTAATAAATTACTTAATTATAACATACCTAATATGATTATTTTAAATTATTTTATATGTAACATTAGATTGTATATCAATTTTTTATTTGACTAATAAGGGTTTCCCCTTCCTCTTCCAACAAGTATATTTGGGGGGGATTCGAACTTGTGTTCTCCCCCACAAGGGTTGAGATCATTTATCATGTCAGGATGTGTTTTGAATAATAGTGGAAAAAATTATTTATTTGTAATTTGATTTATGCATAAGTTAAATTGGGTATAAGTCCAGATTGTGTAATGTAATTATATTTGTATTGACGGTAGAATAAGTTACTCATACAAAAGTAAAACTTGTTTGGATGATATGTTAAAAAGTGACTTTTTTATGGAAAATAACTGAAAAAGACATAAATTATATAATATGTTGTGATTTATTATATACTATATTAATCCATAAGGCAAATAAAATAGTTTATAGAAAAATGATAAATTTTAATACTTTAAAGTAATGCTATAATTAGAACATAAAGGAGTATATATATTACATGTAAATATATTGTGATATTTATAGTTCTAATTATAAGGCCCAATTGATATTTATTAGAGAAATTAAGGAAATAAAATAAGTTATTTATTTATGTCATATCTTGTGTTTTATTATATTACATATTGGTTCATAAGTCAAACAAAATAGTTTAAATAAAAACGATAAATTTTACTGTTTTAAAATAATATAATTAGCTTTCTTAAGATCTCTAAAAAAAGTCATTAGGTCTTATAATTATGATTAGAGGGAGTAAGTTATAACAGAAAAATAAAAAATAAGTTTAAAAAATGTAAAAAAAAATTATTTATTTGCGATCATTGAAATAAACAAATTTTTCTTAAGGCAAAAAAAAAACTTATAATTCATAAATTAAATTAGGAACGAGTTGACACAAACACTTTTTTTTTTTTCAATTTGCAGCGTCCGATGTCTTTTTTTGGGTTTTGGGGGTGGGGGGGGGGGGGGGAGGAGGATTTGGCCCTTTCTTGGTAACTCAAACGCATGCTCACACTAATAACAATTGTCAATAGATTATATATCATTTTATATATTAGTTAAAGTAGTTTAGAACAAATTATAAAATAAAGAAAAAGAATAGAAAATGATCTTACATTTTGGACTAAAATCTACACAAAATTTAATCTTATATTTGGGACTCAAGAAGTATGTATTTATTCATATTTAATACTATGAATTATATTTAAGAAACCATAGAAGTTGCAATGAATGAGATTTCAAATAGAAGTAGTATTGGAAGAAATAATTAATACATGACTTAGTTACTTATACATTATAACAAGGACTATCTATTTTTTTTATGGAAGTACGTGTACTTATAGAATAAGCATTATTATTGGAAGGCAAACTTAGAAGTCAATCATTGATTAGCACTAAGTAATCAGTTTATCCCTAACTCTGGCGTGGACGATGCAGCAAAAAGCAAGGACGTGCAGGTATAACTCTTTTAATTATCACATGCATTGATATTAATCGGTTTGAATGGTAATTATTAATTAAACGAGAAAAATTAATTAGTCTCCAAATGATATCCTCTATATAACTTTTAATGACTTTTGGAGTAGGTAATCAATCCAGTTGGAGATCAAAATTATATCTGGTTGGCCTGCTTACGTCTTAAAATTAACTTCGCAATGAGTTAGAAGAGTGGATCACGGACTTCCGTAATTACATCGGCTTGTTCTCTATAATAGAAGCCAAATTGTTGGTTATTTTGGAAATTGGTAAACAATTGGGATTCTCCAAAAAAAAAACTTATTTTTTTTCCATGATAAAAGCTTAAAGAAGATAAAAAAATTTCCTAATTATATCATATGTAGTTTATCATTGTATATTAAAATAAAATACATCAACCTCTCCTCTATTTGATCTAAATTAGAGAGAGACCTCTCCTCTATTTTTTTTTTCATATTAGTATTTGTTGCCAGTTTAAGGTTTTATAGCTTTCCCGCCAACACAAATATCTCTTATAGGATTTGAACTCAAGACCCAGAGAGATGTAACGAGGCCTTATACTACTAGATATTCCCTCTATTTTGAAAATCTATATGGACCTCCTTAAAATCAAATTAAAATATATTTTACATAAACCTCCCTTATAGCTTTGAGATTTAACATCCACATACCCATTTATTAGTTGATCGTTGACTCACAATATTGAACTACTATATTTATTGACCAGAATGCCCCTCCTTAAAATAAATATCACTTAATAATGGTGCAATATTTGACCAAAAAGATAATCATTTACTTACATATCTTTATCCAAAATCTTAAAAAAATATTATATGCTTTTAATTTTTTTTTTTGTATTCATGTCAAATTGATTACTATATTACAATGTTAATATCATTATAATTTTTATTTTTAAATAAATTTTAAATTTTAATCATGTTTACTTACTAAAATTAACTTATGATATAATATTTTAAATACATATGTTGGCTAAAATATTTTGCAATCATATATATATATATAAAAATTAAGTTATAAAATTATAAAATGATATAATTTTGAGGTTTTTATATTAATGTTTTATAATTTAAATTTTTTAATATATTTCACTAAATCTACATTTTTTGAAAAAAGTACTCAAAGTTTTGTGATAAGTTTTTAATATTTTTCAATTCAAAAATTACGTAACCTTTTTCTTAATTTAAAAATATTAAATACTAGTATATCATTAATAAGTATTAATGTTAAAAGATAAAATAGGGATTTAGCATAATGAGGGGTAAATTAGTAAACAAGATTTTTTTTAAATATGGTTTTTAATTTTAAAAATGTAATTAAATAATATTTTTTAGATCTTTAACCATAGGTGTTAATAATTTGGACTAAAGTATATGTTTTCAAAATATAGGTGATCTTTGTATAATTGAGGCAAAATATAAGGGTAATTGGTGTATTTTACACTATATAGTGTATGATAATTTATAAGTTAGAAAAAATAGTTTTAAAAAATGATAAATTTAAATGTTTTAAAGTAATTTAATTAGTTTTCTTTGAATTCTCTAAACAAGTAAACTATGTTTTATATTTAAGACCGGAAGAAGTATGATATTAATAATTACTAAGTTAGTCTTAATTAGTCAAATTTCTTCTTTTTCTTCCCTTTGCTAAAAAATGAAAATGAAAATACTACAATTAGTTTATTAATTTAATAAAACTGTCTAAGACTTACTTGTTGATACAACAAAATGGTATCGAGTCATTCATATAGCTTGCCACATATGGTGGGATAAAACTTGTTGTTGATGTTCAATAACATGGATCACCATGAGTCTGAGTTATTAAAACATTCATTAGCTTAGATTGCTGACATCTTTTTTAATTTACTTGCTACTTGCTAGCTTATACCAGGCTTTAGGGTCCATATCATGAATGTGGATCCTCTCCCATACATTTGTCCTCCCTTGCGCCTCCCTTACACCAAAATGGTGAGTTTTTGTGTGAATGGGAGGGGGTTTCACCTTTTTTTTTTTTGGTAAAATAGTACTCCATTCGTCCTAAAATATAAGAGATGTTTAACTGAATCTCTTAATTCGAAGTAGTGATTAAGAACAATAAGTATATCAAAATTTTTGCTCATTTTTACTAAAATACCATTATTAATGAAGAGATATAAAATAAGAACGAGAATACTCTTATTAAAGTCCACTACTCTCCCCCCACCCTCTCTCTTCTCTCTTATGGAATGATAATTTTTATAATCAATACAAGTATTAATACATTGGTATTAAATAAGGATAAAACTGGAAAAAATAATCAAAACCCAAGACATTTTTCAAATGTTTCTTATTTTTGGGACGGATAAGGGGTGACGTTTGTCTCTTATATTTTGAAATGAAAAAAGTAACATAGAGGGCCCTAAAATACTTTTTTTCAGTAGCACTCAATATTCTAAAATAATCTTATGTGCTAACACAGCTAGCAGGGTTGCAAGTTCAAACAGAACCTGTCGTCCATTTTAACATGGATCATTGCCATAGGTATTACTTGAAACATGTATTTTGTGTGTTATTACTTCTTCTGCAATCTTTCATTGTTTTTGACATGAAAATCATTTCAAATGGGGTTTTCGGATTTTGTGAGGTTGTTGGCATGTGTCAAAGAGTATGCTTTATAGGTTCAAATCATAGAAACTGCTTCTCTAGCTGTGCGGAAAAAGTTGCGTATAACTATATCTTTTTATATATCACTTAGTTGGAGTCTTGTTGATAATATTAGATTTTATAATTAAATTGGTATAGATTTTAAAATATATTTGATTAGATTTATTAATATCATATTTATTTAATTATCTTTTATAGATTCTTTCTATCCTTTAATTAATTATAAGATATAATAAAATCTAGATATAAAATATATTCATATCTTATTTTTATTGTGCATGAAATATTATAGAATGAGAAGGAAAAAATAATAATAACAAAGAAAAAATAGCGTCAATTCATACAGGATTGATGTGGACCCCACGTGATTAACCAAAATCGAAACAATTGTGGCGACTGGGGAGATAGCAGAATGGATTTGCGCAAGATACTATAGAATTAATTGAGGAGAAAGGTTATCTAATATATATACATTAGATGTACGCGAAGGGGTACGGCAGCAGCGAGAAAGGAATGCACAGGTTCGGACGAGGTGGAGAGAAAGAAAAAATAAACTCCACGGAACAGCAGCGCATCACGAAGAGAGGAGATCTTGCGACGTCACAAGAATTTCTGTGTTCTTCTCTCTTATGTTTGGATATGAAATTTTATCTTATTGCTATGAATTTTCTTTTAGCCATGTGTGGCTAATTCTTTTCTTAATCTAGAGTAGTTATGAACTGATTCTTAAATTAGAGTATATTTGAATTTTTTAGATGAATTTTAATATTAATTTTTGTTTATTCAATTTTAATTTATTTGTCTCTATTTAATGCAAGTAGAATTTGGAGAATTTAGATTAACCTATCTTTTTTTTTTTTTTTTTGCTTTCGCAAGGTATCCCCCAACCCGGTAGGCCAAGGACTAATCCTCCGCTCATTGTGGGTTCCTCTATGGGAAGGACAGCTGGCCATGAGACTTTGATATTTTAAGATAGAATGACATCTACGTTTTTCTAAATATATTCGAGGAAAAGATATTATTTAACTCTAAAGGGATAAAAAGATATAATATTTCAGATTAGATCCCCTTTTGAATTATAATCAAATATATCCTTTTAAGAATATAAGGACATGTGGCATCATGAGAATAGATATTTGAGAATATATTTTATATCTTTAGGAATTATCTCTAATTAATTCTCATAATGACATGTCGAAACTTGGGATGCAAGACTTGGTGTTCATCTTCCTTAGGTGGTACCACAAGATTGCTTGGGGAAGAAAAAACCATGTAAAATGACCCTCATGCCCCTCATAATGGCGTGACACCTTCTTAAGACTTAGGAAGAGGTAACCATATAAAATCACATTTCTACCATTCATTAATTGTAGTTTGCCGCGATTTGGATCTTTATGCATCATGGAAGACATCAATTTGGGCTTAAGTGGTGGTCATAAGGCCCACTTAAGGAGTAT
>JBAGKO010000011.1:4707270-4718234 GCA_037177275.1 Acacia concinna
GTATATGTGTATGTATCCTAAATTTTCAAGTAAATGATGTGATATGTGAATTTAATTGCAATTCATTTTTATTCCCTATGTAAATATGTTAATTATGGTTATGACATGTTTAGCTTACTGTTCCTTTCAAACATGCTTTTAAGTGTACTGATGCTGGATATACATAGAATAATGAATTTTTGTACCTTATCTTGATAATATTATATGTATATATATACACTGGTGATTGATTATATTTGTCATGGAGGTTGCATTTGTGATGGGATGGAGTGAGGAGGAATTTATATGTTGGGATCTTTTACCACATGGTATGTCATCACTCGGTGCACAGTGGATAACACTTTTCAAGGCCCCTTCTTCCATACTTTCCTTTGGCCGGGATTTGTGTTGGAACTGGGGATATGGAACACCTCCTTTGGTTTTATTCCTTTAAGGAGGGGAGTCATAGTTCAGACTTGAGCTCTGTACCTTTGGCCGGGTATATCTTAAGAAACTGATGAGCTTGGGACAATTCAGTTAAATGGATGAGTTCCTGTTTAACTATGTGTTAGTCTATGGCTCCAATTCGCGGAATACGGGTGGATGATGATATAAAGAAGGTTGCATATTGTATAATTATAATTGTTTATTGTGATAAAAATAGAGATTTGGAAATGATGATTTGCTTTGAAATTGTGTTATATGAAGTTTATGATATATGCAAGTATATGTGTAATCAATTCCTTAGTTTGTCATATGTGATTTATTTGTGTGTGGTAGAAACTTTCAGTAGCTACTGAGACCATGACATCTCATCCCTTAATATTAATATTTTTCAGGTGATTGATCTAGTAGGGACCAAGGGAAGACGCCTATAGAACTAGCCTTAATGACTCTTTTGTACTCCTAGATCATATATTTTGTTATTTTATTTGCCATGACCCAAAAATTTCCGCATTTTATTTTTATCCAGTAAACTATTTTGAGAATTTCATTTAAAATCTTGTGTGAAATATATTTATCTTAAAAATGGAATTCATAGGCTCAGGCAGGCACTAACGGCATGAGTTTACAACGACGGGATCGAACCCGTAACCTCCTCCCACTTAGAAGATACCATTACCACTAGACTATAAGGCCTTTGGTGTGTGAAATATATTTAAATTAAGTATGTATTTAATAATTTAAATATTTAATATTCTTACTAGTTATATTAAAAATATTTCTATTAATATTTATTCTATTCAAATTAAGGTGTTACTCACGGAAAGTCCGAGATGAGACTAGAGCCTCCTCAGATCCACCTCCTTGTCTTGACCTTCTTCCCCTCACGCCCGTTCCTCTATCTCCCCCACCTTCTCATCATCTAATTTCTTAGCTCTGATTCTTGTAAACACTGGTTTCTCTTCTTTATCTTGATGCTTTTGTTGTAGATATGCTTTTTAATTGAAAAAAAAAATCATGTATTCCTAGTGAATTTGAGAATCTTTTGTGGATGACTGGGATTTCTATGCTTATCACCGAACGAAGGAGCCAAGGCGTTAGACATCAATGGTTTACTGGAAGTAGGAGCGGAGGTGTATGACGGTACTCCACTGTCCTCATCTCCATAGCCATCCTCTTCCCTCCGCCGTCTCAACCTTTGCCGCCCCAGATCTGTTGTCATCAACTACAACAAGCGAGGAATTAACAATGGAGTCAGATCTGCATTCAATTTCATCAGTGAAAACCCCCTCGATTTAATTTGAAGCAGCCACAATTTTTGCCTTTCGATGCGGTGGATTTTCCAAGCTTCGATTCTAGTAAAGGTCTTCTAGTTTGAACGGTGGCTCTTTTGTTCTCCAACATTGTTTGGTTCTTGTTCATGGTTTGTTTCTCATTTGATTTTTTTTTTTTGGGTATATTTTCTAATGCTTATGATAACTCGAACAAGAACATTTTGGGTGAAGAGATCACTACATACCAAATCATTGCCCCTTCTCCGTCTTCCTTCAACTAACTCTCCCTGCCACGTTTCAACACCATTCCTATGAAGAACAAGGCAAGCCACCTGGAACAACTGTGAGTCTCACAGCACTTAAAATTGATAAAAGTTTAAGTATGTTTAACGGTATTGTTGTATTTGTTTAAAAAAATTCATTCAACTTTTACACTTAAAAATAATTAATTCTATTAGATGCCTATAAAAAAATAGTTTAATATTAAATTTGCATCTTAACTTAAATAAAGATTCTTAGCGGGTAAAATCTACTTCTAACCAATATAGTATATCAAGTGAAACTTATTCAAACTAAATTCCATTTCCCTTTTTATTTAAAAAAAAGGAAAATTGCGATTTCGTCGTATGAAAGAGAATTTACTTACGAAATCGCATAATTGTAATAAAATTTTAGTCGACAACTTCATATGCTTTTAGGAGTTGTCATTAATAACTTCATGAGTTTCATTGAGAACTCTGTAGGCTTTATTATTAATTATAAATTTAGGATCAAATTGCAGTTTCCCAAAAAATAAAAAAGCAAATGCCATTTCCCCCTCCATTTTATGAAATCATATTTTGGGTTGAATAACATCTTCAATTAGGGACCGTTGGCAGTTCCGGACTTCAATGTTTCAACAGTTCTCAGTGGGTTAAATCTACTTCTCACCAATATAGTATATCAAGTTAAACTCATTCAAACTGAATTCCATTTCCCTTTTTATTTTAAAAAAAGGAAAATTGCGATTTGATTGCATAGAAGAGAATTTACGATTAAATAGTAATGCGAAATCACGTAATTGCAATAAAATATCAGTTGACAACTTTATATACTTTTAGAGGTTATCATTAACAACTTTATGAATTTAATTGACAACTCTGCGGGCTTTATTATTGATAATAAATTTAGAATCAAATTGCATTTTCCCCAAAAATAAAAAAGCAAATGCCATTTCCCCCCTCCATTTTATGAAAGCATGTTTTGGGTTGAATAACATCTTCAATTAGGGACCGTTGGCAGTTCCAGACTTCAATGTTCCAACAAAAGTCTGATTTGGGCCAAGGAGCTTTGGGGCCATTCCAGATCCAATATTTTCTGTCCAAATCTGCAATCTTGGTCCGTTGTTCATTCCAATCTGACCCACTTCTCAAGTCGCCGTCGTCCCATTCCGAAGCCAGAAGGAACGAAAGGATAACTAACAGTACCAAAAAAAAAAAAAGAAAGAAAGAAAGAGGATAACGAACAATGATGGGATAAGCATTTGCTCATTAAGCACTAGCAGCCTTCTACTCTTCGTAAAACCTAAGCTTGCGCTTTATCTGTCTCCTTGCTTCCATTGCCTTGAACCCATTTGACTACATGCACTAGATAGACTTTGTCTCTGGACTATGGAGCACTAAAAGAGAAAGGTTTAGTTCTTCTAATCTGATTCCTACCGCATTTTGTATCGGGGCATCAAAACTTGAATTGCTAGCTTTATAAGTTCGTAGGAGCTATGGATTTAGCAGCACCCACTACGTATTACTGTGAGCAGTTTTGTTCATTTCAAAACTTTCACAGGGATGGCGCAAGGACCTCATGCTTCAGAGGTAGGGTTTGGGATAATACTGGTTCTGGTTACAAATTCAAACCGGTGGGCTGCAAAGCTCGCTTTTTCGAGTTATATGCCGACGGTGTTGTTGAGTCTGGCAAACCGAGGAGTTCTCAAAGGAATTTGGTCAATCGTTTGTTTGCTGTTTCAAAGGTCGAAGCTTCTGGTTTGAATGGGAAATTGCAGCAGTCCGGAAGAACGCCGCAAGGGACTTTGAATGGGGCGGAATACTCGCCAAATGGATTTAACCCGACTCGAAGTTTTGAGGAGTTCGAGAGTAACAATCAGCTTCGTCGATTAGTTAGAAATGGGGAATTAGAAGAAGCGTTCAAGTTCATTGAGCGTATGACTTACCGTGGCGATATACCTGATGTCATTGCTTGCACAAGTCTGATTCGTGGATTTTGCAAGATGGGAAGGACCAAAAAGGCCACTCGAGTAATGGAAATTCTGGAGGAGTCTGGAGCGGTTCCTGATGCTATAACTTACAACGTTTTAATTGGTGGATTCTGTAAATCTGGAGAAATAGACAAAGCCTTGCAGGTTTTGGAGCGTATGAGTGTTGCTCCAGATGTTGTTACCTATAACACAATTTTGCGTAGTTTGTGTGATAGTGGGCAACTAAAGCAAGCAATGGAAGTTTTAGACAGACAGTTGCAACGAGAGTGCTATCCTGATGTAATCACATACACTATATTAATTGAAGCAACTTGTAAGGAGAGTGGGGTTGGTCAGGCAATGATGCTTCTAGATGAGATGAGAAGCAGAGGATGTAAACCTGATGTGGTTACTTATAATGTTCTCATTAATGGCATGTGCAAGGAAGGTAGGTTGGATGAAGCAATTAAGTTTTTGAATAACCTGCCATCCTATGGTTGCCAACCAAATGTAATTACCCATAATATTATTTTGCGTAGCATGTGTAGCACTGGAAGGTGGATGGATGCTGAGAAACTATTATCTGACATGCTTCGTAAGGGTTGTTCTCCTAGCGTTGTTACATTCAATATTCTGATAAATTTTTTGTGCCGTAAAGGCTTACTGGGTAGAGCCATTGACGTTTTGGAGAAGATGCCAAAGCATGGTTGCACTCCTAATTCCCTGAGTTACAATCCATTGCTTCATGGCTTTTGCAAAGAGAAAAAGATGGACAGAGCAATTGAGTATTTGGAAATAATGGTAAGTAGGGGTTGTTACCCTGATATAGTCACCTATAATACTTTACTAACTGCATTATGCAAAGATGGGAAGGTGGATGTGGCAGTTGAAATACTGAATCAACTAGGTGGCAAGGGGTGCTCTCCTGTTTTAATTACTTACAACACAGTTATTGATGGGCTTTCTAAGGTGGGAAAGACAGATTCTGCTGTGAAACTGTTGGAAGAGATGTATGGGAAGGGTCTTAAACCTGATATAATTACATACTCATCTCTAGTTGGAGGGCTGAGTCGTGAAGGAAAGGTTGATGCAGCAATCAAGTTTTTCTATGATTTAGAAGGATTAGGTATTAGTCCAAATGCCATAACGTACAACTCAATCATGTTGGGACTTTGCAAGGCTCGACAAACCAGCCGTGCTATTGATTTTCTAGCTCGAATGATCTCAAGAGGATGTAAACCAACTGAAGCTACATACACTATCCTTGTAGAAGGCATTGCGTATGAAGGATTAGCTGAAGAGGCTTTGACATTATTAAATGAGTTATGCTCCAGAGGGGTTGTGAAGAAAAGTTCAGCTGAGCAGGTAGCGGTCAAAATGTAGCATGTGCATGTTTATTCTTGACTCATTGATGGCTGTATGCACTTAGATTTGTAAGCCCTTATGTCAGCGATTTCATGATCTAGATTTTTAGATTTTCATTATGAGGAAGGAGAAGCAATGCAGAGTATGAAAATCAATTTTGTCGAGATGTCTTGTAACTCAGCCAGACATATTTTTGTTTTGACTTTTGAATTATATCATATACTGCCTCCTTTATGTACCATCCATATGTCTAAATTTTTCTTTATATCCATTAAACATAGTTTTTTTATCCCCAATTATGAGTCTTTTGCAGCAAGTCATGATTTTATATCCTTTCGATACATTTATGAAAGTTATACTGAGTGGTATTGTTGTCCAGAAGACCTGAATAGCATAACCCTGTTCTTGGGCTGCATACCATGCTAGAATTAAAGTTGCTTAGCACTTATTGCAGGGATCCACTTCTTGTCTGTCTATATGCTTAACAGAACGATATTTTGCAGCAAATTGCTAAATTGTGATGCCTGCAAATTGCCACTTCTTAGTAGTTAGGCGATTTCAACGTCGTCTTTGTTAATCCATGGGATTTCAAATGGGCAAATTCGAATATCCTTTATGCATGCATGTTTCAGTCATATATGTTTCACTATTTTGTTCTAGCTTCTTTTCTATATTTAGGACCTGCATGCATGTAGAATTAAGGCTTAAAAAAAGTACTTTCACATAAGCTGAGGCAACTCCTCTCACATTCTTAAAATAACTTCTAAAAAGCTAATCCAAACACCAGCCAAAAGCTTATCCCTCGTTATACAGGCTTTCTTTTTTTCTTTTGATGTAGAAAAGTTTAGGTAGGGGTAGACGCCGATACTCTATCAGGGTCAGGGTAGACCCCTCAACCTCTTTGAGGATTCGTTGAGGATTCAAAGGAGGAAATTACAGATCGCTCTATTAATGAGGTTTCCCTGTCGGTTAGAGGGTTCAAACACACTTCCTTTTTATTGGGGTGGCAAGACCTTAACCAATTGCGCTAAACCTCATTTGCTATACAGGCTTTCTTCTATTTACAGGTTATGTCTGAAACCCCCAAAAAAGGGGGGAAAAGAAGAAGAAGCAATATGATATATATAGAAGGGCTCTTTAGTAAATAATTGGGTAAAAATGCATATTCAACCTAAGAGTTAAATAGAAGAGACAGAATATCTGTGATGATGTGGCTAGCCTAAGAGTTAAATAGAAGAGAGAGAATATCTGTGATGACGTGGCTAGGCAGAGAAAATATATGTGATGTACCTATCATTTTGCCAAAAGTGTGAATGAATTACCTCTGCTTTTCCCTACTTTTCCTTTATGTGATATCATAAGGTATCAGAGCTATCTGTCTGGCCATGACGCCGCCGTCAGACACTCGATCCCAAGAGCGTCTTGGTGACTTAGAAAACCATTTGGAGGTTCTCCAAACCATTGTGCTCTCCCATCTTGACCAAAGCTCCTATGATATCCTTGACCTTAAACAGACTGTTGCTCGTCTTGAAAAATGTATGAAATCTCTGGATGCTCGCTTTTCCTCATTCTACCTTAATGCTGGGAAACAGCCGGGTGCTAGCACCGTTAGTCCTGACTCTACTATCTCGGCCCACATTCCTCCGTTTGGCTCTTTTCACGAGGTACAACCAGCATCTTCCTTTTACTTTGTTCCTACCAAACAGAGTCGTGTTGAGTTTCCCCGCTTTGATGGGTCGGATTTTCAAGGATGGGCTTATAGGTGTTGTCAATTTTTTGAGGTTGACGGCATTCCCTTGGAGCACCGTATTCGTTTATTGAGCATTCATTTGGAAGGACATGCTCTGCGATGACACCAAAACTTCATGCACCGTTGTTATTTTTCTAATGTGAAATGGGACGATTACTTCAAACAGATGGAAGCAAAGTTTACTGAAGTGCAGGACGAGAAACCATTGATTGCCCTTAAAAAGTTATAGCAAGCTGATGACCTTGTTGTGGAATACGAGAAGAAGTTTGATGAGCTCCTTTCTGAGGTTGATATACTAGAGGAGGTTGCAATTCACTTATTTATCGGAGGCTTGAGGGCTGATATACAACATTTCGTTCTAAACTCTGCACCTCCTTCCTTGGCTAGTGTGATGAACTCGGCGAGATTGCATGAAGCAACTATCCGTGCTCTCCATGAGAATTTTCCCATTCGAGGACGCGAAGAGACCACCATGGGGTTTGTTATTACGGGTCGAACAAATGGTTTTAATCCCGGGTTGATTTTTCCATGGGTCCTAAAACTGGCCCACAACCTGATTTTGTTTCTCCCATTGTAGCAAAACCTCATAGCTCAGCGGTGTCCAAGCTTAACGTTGCCTCTCCCCTTTCCTCCACTTTTTCATCACTGACACCTTTCTCTCTTCCTTCGTCGAAACCCACTCGGCAACTATCAAAAAAGGAGATGGATGAGCTTCGTAGGAAAGGGTTGTGCTACTAGTGTCTTCAGAAATTTAGTGCTGGCCATTATTGAAAGGATTCCCATATCTTCACTTTAGTGGTTGATGAAGATGAGGACCAATTTGAAGATGCTTTGGGCGATGCACATGGCATAACTGATGGTAGCCTTAATGCTATTGAGGGTTAGGAACATACTTCCACTATAAAATTGTTGGGCCACATCAAAAATTAGCAAGTGATTATCCTAATTGATACTGGCAGCACTTATAATATACTTGACGCTTCTGTGGCTAAACGCTTAAAGCTAAAGGTACAAGAGAGGAATCCAGTTCGACTTGCAGTAGCTGATTCTCGTTAGGTTTGTGTTACTAAACACTGTCCTGCTTTAACTTTGGAAATGGGGGCTCGGCCTTCACCTCTGATTTCTTGGTCATGAAAATTGGTGGGTATGATGCAATTTTAGGCATTCAGTGGTTGAAAACTCTGGGCCGTTTTACAATGGACATGGAATTGAAACCTTTTGAATTTAATATTAATGGTCAGCCGATGGAGCTAAAAGGGTTGGGTTCTGGAATTTCACTCCAATATGAGGAGGTGTTAGTTGCCCTTGAATTTATTGTAGCTAATGAATTATACCTTATTCATGTGCCTTCTAATTTGCAATTGAGTTTAACGCCAGATTCTAATTTTTTTGAGGATCAACAATTAGAATTGCAAAAACTTTTGCACATTTTTTTTGGATGTTTTTGCTAATCTACAGGTCTGCCTCCTTATAGACCATTTGATCATTCCATTCCTCTCAAGGATGATCGACCTATTAGTTGCCGCTCTTATCGATATGGTCTTGTACAGAAAACTGAAATAGAGAATCAAATTCACTAAATGCTTCATAATGGCATTATTTGTGAAAGTACTAGTGACTTTGCTGTGCCCCTGTGGTCTTGGTGCAAAAGAAGGAAGGTACTTGGAGGTTTTGTGTTGATTATCGCAAACTCAATGAGGCCACCATCAAGAACAAGTTTCCAATCCCTAATATTAATGAGTTATTAGATGAATTAACCTGTGCTTGTTATTTTTCCAAGCTTGATTTGCGAGTTGGTTATCTTCAAATTTGAATGAAGGAGGATGACATTGCTAAGACAACTTTTCGGACTCACGAAGGTTTATATGAATTTTTAGTCATGTCATTCGGCTTGACCAATGCCCCGACCACATTTCAAGGACTTATGAACTCCGTTTTTAAGCCTTTATTGCACCAGTTCATCCTAGTTTTTTTATGACATCTTAGTTTATAGCACGGATTGTCATTCTCATTTGCAACACTTGGAGACTACCTTTTTAATTTGCGCCATCACCAACTTTTTGCCAAGTTTTCCAAATACTTATTTGCTGCTACTAAGATTGATTATTTGGGCCACCTTATTTCTGCCCAAGGTGTTCAGGCTGATCCAAAAAAGCTGGCTGCCATCTCTTCTTGACCCATACCTTCTTCTTTATGTGAATTACATGGCTTCCTTGGTCTTACTAGCTATTACCGGTGATTTATCAATTACCATGGTTCTATCAGCAGGCCTTTGACATATTTATTGAAGAAGAATGAAAAATTTATTGGAATTCAAAAGTTGATCAGGCTTTCCACACACTTAAAGAGGTGATGATGTCTCCACCACTTCTTGCCTTACCAAATTTTAATGACACCTTTGTCATTGAAACTAATGCTTCTGGTTTTGGATTGGGCATTGTTTTATCTCAGAATGGTCATCCGTTGGCTTATGCTAGTAAAGCCCTTGCACCTACTAAGAGGATGTCCTCTACCTACGAACGGGAAATCCTTGCTATCCTCTTTTCAGTCAAACAGTGGCGCTCATATTTATGGAGTCGCAAATTCATTATCCGCATTGATCATTTACCCCTGAAACATTTATTGGAGCAGCGAGATTTAAGTCAAGAACAATTTAAATGGCTGCACAAATTATGGGGCTTACATTATGAAATTTTGTACAGAAAAGGGAGTGACAATGTGGCAGCGGATGCTCTTTCTTGCCGTCCAGAGGGCTTATGCTTAGCTCTTTTAGTTCCTGTTTCTCTCTTTTATGATCGTGTCTGTGATTCATGGTTGACCGATGATACTTGACAGACCTTAATTAAGGACTCAGAATTGGACCCATCATCACATTCCACGTTTACTTGGCAACATCAGTTGCTCAAACGCAAGGGGAAATTGGTTGTTGCAGCTGATCGAAACCTTTGCCGAGATTTACTAGTTTTTTTTCATGTTGATGGCATTGGAGGTCATTCAGGTATTCACTCTACCTTCAAACGCCTCACTTCTTTTTTCTATTGGAAGGGTATGGAAAAAGATGTTTGTAACTTTGTCTGTGAATGTCCTACTTGTCAACAATTTAAACTTGAATTGATTGCTTCCCCTGGGTTTCTCTAACCTCTCCCTATTCCCAACCATGTGTGGTTTGAATTGTCTATGGATTTTATCAGTGGCCTTCCAAAATCATATTCTAAAACCACTATTCTAGTAGTGGTGGATTGGTTATCCAAGGCTGCTCATTTTATGGCCTTAAAACATCCTTTTACAACAGTGGATGTGGCTCACATTTTCATGGACAATGTTGTCAAGTTGCATGGGTTCCCTAAGTCTATTGTCATGGACAAAGATCCAATTTTTTGTGGGAAATTTTGGAAGGAGCTTTTCCGTTTATATGGGGTGAAACTCCACTATTCATCTGCTTATCATCCTCAAACGGATGTGCAAACGGAAGTTCTTAAACGTTGTTTGGAGTGCTATCTTCAATATATGACGGGGGATTTCCCCAAACAATGGGCAAAATGGTTATCATTGGCTGAATTGTGGTATAACACCACTTACCATTTTGCTATTGGCATGACACCTTTTGAAGTTGTATATGGCGTTCCACCTCCTATACATCTTCCATACATTGCTAGAGACTCTTCTAATGATTTAGTAGATCATACTTGTCTCTCCTGTGAGATGGTTTTGCAACTTTTGAAGGATCATTTGCTAAAGGCACAGCACCGGATGGTGCAACAAGCTAATAAACACCGATTTGAACGTCACTTTGCTGTAGGTGACTTCGTTTATCTCAAGCTACATCCCTTCCGGAGGAATTTGTTGAATAATTCTTCACTCCACAAGCTTGTTGCACGATATTTTGGGCCGTTTAAAATCTTGAAAAAGGTTGGAATTGTTG
>JBAGKO010000011.1:4726567-4744243 GCA_037177275.1 Acacia concinna
TAGAGGAGTAAGTACGAGCATGGCATATTGCATGACTTGCATTGCATTATATTGTTATTGGTTGTTGTTCTGCTACTAAAGTTTCTCCAGAAACCTTAACCCTTTCACAATGCAGGTAAATGAACATCAAGAAGCAAGGAAAAGTGAAAGATAGAGCATGTTTAATGTGTTTCCATGAATTGTTCCTAGATGATTGGGATGTT
Organism: Acacia concinna; assembly: GCA_037177275.1. Lineage (NCBI taxonomy): Eukaryota > Viridiplantae > Streptophyta > Magnoliopsida > Fabales > Fabaceae > Acacia > Acacia concinna. The sequence goes on from JBAGKO010000011.1 coordinate 4,726,771, forward strand.
TCCTTATATTGTTTCTGGATAGTTGTATATATGGAATGATGATATTGGGATTCTAGATTGAGTTGTATACTACTGTAATGTATTTTTGAGGCAATGTAAATATGAGGTTTTGCTTCCGCTTAGCCGTTATGTTGTCCGGATAGTATGAGAATTGTGAGAAATGAGTTGAGAGGAAAAGATAGCATGGCATGGTAGTATGGTTAAAATTGGCACTTAATTTTTGGCTTGTTGAGACAGAAACTTGGGTGGCTATATTTTTAGCTAATAACTGAGTCTGACCACGAGCCTTTACATGCTAATAGAGGACACTTTTTGCCACAAATAGAGTGGTAGAACATGTCATTTAGAGTTTTGAAGAGAAATATATGCCTTCCCGAAGTTGGCCCAAAAATCATGGAAAATGGAAAAATGACCAAATGAATAGTGCTATTTTTACCATATGAACAGTGCTTCTTTGAGGGCTTATGCATGTGTAATTCCATGCAATTCATGTATGAGATTATTTTTCCCTTAAAGATCATTGAAGGAGCTTTCTAATGAGCTTGGAATCACCTCATTCCGATTTTTCTAAAATTAGTTATGATTTTTCAAAGTTGGCTAAAATTTAAGGGAGTGGTGAATAGTAACCCGAGAAGAAGAAAAAATTTTCCTTTATTTTCCCAACTTAAAGTCATAATTAGTGATTTTAATGTCTCTAATATGGCAAGATAAAAGGGTATAAAAGGAAGATGTGACATTTTTATTTGGTATTATATATATTACATAGGGGTATAGTTGGAATATTGTTGAATTTCATGGTAAAGTTAATGAAATTTAAGATATACTTTAGTTTGTATAAATGTTGAAAGTACATTATATATAGGATTAGATAAGTATTAGTAAAGTAGCTAGGGGTGTACTCCTCTTTGTACAACGACTGTACTAGTTATCAGATTACATGCAAATCCCCCCCCCCCCAAAAAAAACACTTTTTCCTCTCTTAAACCTTTCACAAAGGAAGAGAGTGTTTTTTTTTTTTGCCGCTAAGAAATACACATATGCTTATAAATGTAAGATTAAGTTGACTTTATTGGAGTACCTTAAAAAAATTAATTAAATTACTTTTTTTTCATATAGTAATCTCCTTATTAATTAAATTTATTTTCAAGCGTTTAAATTTATCATTTTTTAAAAACTACATTATCTAATTTATAAAATAATATACATATATAATGATATACTAGATATAATATGATTAAGTATTTTATTTACCTTCCTTAAACTCTTAAAAAAATCAATTGAATCTTATATTTAAGGAAGTATTGTCATACTTTTCTATTTTTGTTACTGCTTTATTTCTTAATTATGTTTCATACATTATAGGTGGAAAAACGAACAAGCCCGTTTAGAGGGCTCCTAAAATATACCCCTATTTTGAAGTCTTAGCTAGTTTAGTCGTGGGCTCGGGTTGGCTCGTTGGACTTTAGAAGTTTTTTTTTCCTTAAAGAAATTAACTCAAACACTAAAATTTTAAAATCAAGACAAATATTTTTAATAAATAATATAACTAACCACTGGTCTTAAAATAAAATTCTTCAAAAGTTATAGACTTAACATTCTCATTTTTCAATGTGTGTTATTCCTTTTTTTTTTTTTGCTATAGTTTGTATAACATTTGGACCTTCTTAAATACAACTAAGAAATTGTTGTCTTTGTTTACCAAAACTAAGTTAAAACATCAAATATTGTTTATGTTTAACAAAAAAACAAACATTAAATCCAAAAACTAATGTCTATAATTAAATAAATAACTAAATAAAGACATAAATTATAAACCAAATATTAAATAATATGAATAACATTATCATTTTCTTTCCATGTCCATCATCATCACTATTAACTTAAGTCAGAATTTTCTTTTAAGAAAAAAAAAAAACCAATTGGCCCGTTTAAGCCCCCAACCCTGTAAGACCGGCCTATTTTGGCATGACTTCATATTTATACCCTAAATTACAAACTTGACCATTGACTTAATTTAGTTTAAAAGGGCCAACCCGATTTTCCGGATCTACAGAGCATAGGTCTCATATATATTCTTAGTATCGAGTATATCTATCTTCTTGTTTCTTTTGTGGGCAACAAAATAGAGAACTTCTTTAAATCAAAACGCAAGTTCACCCTCGAGTTGCATAAACCCTTGCTTTAGAAGCTCTTTTTCATGGTTTTAAAAGCTCATTTTTTCTGTAAGTCAAGACGAAATTCTTTTTATATACTTATTTTTTAAATCACAAAAATTATTCTAAAAAACTAATTCAAACATATACATACTAACATCTTGTTAACCAATCACGGTTTGGCAAGTTGGCATGACTTCATGCTTTTTGAATGATTTGATATATTTTTAATGAACTCCAGTTACATTATTGGTCCATTTGATTTGACATGATTTTTTAATGAGAGAATGCCATATAATTAATTTTCAAAATCATAAATAAATGATTTTGAAAAAAAAAACTTGAATTAACAAGCACTATACAAATTTAATTAATTCTGTTATTCTTATAGGCAATAAAATTTATTTATAATTTTAAAATTTAAATAGTATTTATATGTCATTCTTTTATTTTTTAATCATATTTTTTTAAAAAAAATACTAAAAATTTTCAGAAGCATCATCCTCCGACTATTACCAAGTTCAGACTCCCCAAGGTTTTTTTTTCACCCAAAATACAGCTTAGCGAGCTAGTATTGACTATTGACGCAAGAATAATCCGATCATTTAACTAAGTTTATCATGAAGCAGAAGGACAAATAAATAAAACAAACAGCAACAATGACTAGCTGTACGTGATCGCAGAATTTGCACGCAATTTCAGACAACCTAATGAAACTACAGTTTACAGAAACAAATTCATAAGGAAAACCTAATTGATCAATAAGATAATGAAGAGCAACTATACCCTCTTCAGCACTAAGGACACAGCTAATCCAACTAAACAGAAGTTACAGAAGCATTGCCTCAGAACTTGATAAAAAGACATAATCAATAAACAGGACAATCAGGAGTTAATATGCCCTTGGCCGTTGGACACGTGGCGAGATCACAGTGCTCGCCAGACGAACCCCACCAATCCAAGGTCCTATTCTCCATGGTGAGAGCGAAGAAGAGAAGAAGCGTCATGATGGCGGTGCCAGCATCCAAGGCAGCCGATAGAACATAATTGTAACGCTGCCACCATTTCTTCCGATGATTGTAGACGAAGTAATTAAATATGACCCCAACAACGATCCAACAATTGAAGTTGACGGCGGTGGCCGGTGGCATATTAGCGGTTGCGCCGAGCAGCACAGGAAAGTGAATGAAGGAAATCCACTTCTGGTTGGGGAACACCCTCTGGAGGAGCCACACCATTAATGGTCCCAATAAACCAGCAAGGAAGAACCAGTTGAGGGCTGCGTAATTCCCAAGAGGTCCGAAGATTCTCTTTGGACCAACCAAACCCCAAATCACCGACGCGTCAAAGAAGACATTATCTCCCGGACACGTCCATGGACTGTTTGGTGGCAGTTCGTTCGCATGACATATGTTGTTTATGGAAGTCAGAAGCCACCATGCCACGCCCATGTTTATGGTTCCAGCTATAAGAGTCCCTATGATCTACGCACAATATTTACAAACAAGTCACAATTTATATATATATACGCAAATACATTAAAAATAGACAAAATTCATCCATGTGTGGACACACACACACACCTGAACAATGAACATGGACCTTGGGGGGATCTTCATGTAATGTCCTAGCTTGAAATCACTTAGGAAGAAGACAGCCTGGTACATACTTATGTAGCCATAGGTTTTGAAGCAAACGTTGGCTATTGGTTGGCCTGGTGATATCACACCCATCAAATACTCTGTGATGATGTTCAGTCCTGGAAACTAAACGAATGGGGGGGAATTTACGATTAGTAAAAACAGATGTACGTTAAACTATACGGAGGTCAGCTTAATTATATTCTCTGATCTTCTCTGTATATATTTGCATCATTTAAATATACCTGATTAGTGGTAGCCCTTATGATGCTGATGGGAAGAGTGAAAACAAAAGCAAGGCCAGCTGCAAAGATGAGTGCCCACCAAGGTAATTGCACTTCGCTCTTCATGAAAATACAGAGTATAAGTGAAAGAACCAATGAGGCTGCAAGAGTCACATAAAACCACCAGCTTGGTATGTCCTTATACTTCTTCATCAATCTTGTGTGAATGTCCTGGATTTCTGTACGCGAAGCTTTGAATTGTTCATATATCTCCCTGCACACACACACATATATATGTTGACTAACTGTATTAGTATGGTGGTCGAGAAAGAAGGACAAAAGAATTAAAATGATGAAGTCAATTCATTTACCTTCCATTAAAAATGGCGACGTGAGACAAAGTAGAAATAATAGCAGCAAAACCGATGCCGTAGGTGATAGCAAAGAAGGCGCTAAGATTCACACGACCTTGTTTAGCGTACTGCTCCATATCAATCTGGAAGTTGTCGTTGACAATGGCGGTTACGTTATATTGGACACCTTTATAATCGAAGAGTTCATTGGAGAAGATAGGGAAGGTCTTGGCATTATAGACATTGAACACCCAATACACCAAAGGCATCATGACGTAGATGATTAAGATATAGCCGACGGTGACATTGGCGATTGCAAAGAACGGCGAAACTAGTGGGCTTTCCAGGTAGGAAGTAACAACCGTCCAATCAAGGGCAAAAGCACCCAAACCAAGTCCCTGCATGCCTGATCCTATTTGTTGGGCTGTTACTGATTTTGGAAATACCCAACATACCCATGAAATAGCTGATAACGTCGGAAAAAGATAGCCTGGCACCACATACCATGCCAAGCTGCACACAAATGCGATTAAGAAGAATTTCCCGCGCGACATCCTCCTATGATCTTTTTCATGTAAAGCCCTGTGTTAATCATGGTTTACGGCTCAGTAATGAAAAATGAATCAGTCACAATGATCAGCGTCACCAAATTTAGTATTTGACCGGAAGGCTTGGCACAGCCAATGTAAGAGAAACACTAAAGCTAGATTATGAGAATTTTTCTTCCAAGAAAATTACATCGAGGTTATATAAGGACGATAAATTATCACAACTAGGTCATATATGAAATCAAGTCCTAAAAGACTAGTTAGAATTGTGGAAAGACCAGTTTACTTTGAATTGATAAATCAAGTCAGAACGTCTCAATGTGTCACTTATGACATAACAAGTCAACTAAGCTCATTTTCCCATCATTATTTGTTTTTAACTTTTTTTCACAGTTCCAGTTTCCTTACAACCTTAATGATAGTAATTTGATAATTTCATAGACTAGGTTGTGAGAATTTATTTTTCTAGACATGACTTCAATGAATTCCACCATTTAATTTTTCTATAGGTTGTTCTAGGAATTATCAATAGGTTTTCAACTTTTCATCGGGTTGATTGATTTTCAATCGGTTGTTATTAGTTTAGTATAGTTTTTTTTTTTTCAATTAATTGGTCCATTTCGGGTTGATCAAATTACGGGTTGACTGAAACATCTGCTACAAATTAGCTAGAAAGAAAGAAAGAAAGAAAGAAGACCTGAACAAGGAGACTTGCACAAGAGTAGAAGGCCACCACATGTGAGCAGGTTCTATGACATACTTTTTCAGTAATCCAGCCCATCCATAGCCCAGAACCTATGTGCATGTTCAAGTCAATTCACCATCTTTGAAGCATAAATGAACTCATTATAAACGTCTATTAAATTCACCTGCGTTGTGATGACAAGGATCCAACCAGCTAAGAAACTGATCTTTCTAGCGTAAAAAGCCTTTATAATATCTACGATGCCCACGGCGTAAGCAGTATTACCGGCAACGTTGGCGAAGATGGAGATGAGCACGTGCTCCTTCACGTTAAACGGACCCGGGTTGAGCGTAAACTCCCAACCGAAGACCCGATACCTAGTTGTTGGCAACACCTTTGCCATGAACTTGCCGATCGGAAGCGTAGCTATCTGAACAGAGATCATGGTGACGACCATAGGTTCAGCCCTGTACTGGAAGAACGTGTTGACGAAGGAGAGGAGGGCCACTGAGATGAGACCCAGAGACCACATTCGGAATGTCCAAACCGGTAGGGTCGGGTCATCGTCGGTGGGTACCGTCACGCGGACCTCCTCGATCGGTGATTCGTCGCTGTCCTCTTTGACAGCCGTGAGGTCTACCTTCATGGAGGCCATGATAGTGCACCGTTTCACTTTCACTAGCTATCTGCAAATCACTCCGCCGTCGTCCGCCCAAGTGGGAGTGACGTTGTATTTTATACGATAACCTCGGCAACTCAAGACTCAAGGTAGGCTCATGGGAAGATAAGTCTTCTGATTTTTTGAAATTTAATTTCATAATTATTTTAAATTTACATTGATAGAGTTTATTATTAACTAGCTAGGATGGTATCTCATTAATATAAATTATCCGTTTTGTAACTTTCAAAACCTATGTTTGAAAAATTGTCTTCGCAAATCGAGATAAAACTTTTCTCATGTACTTATTTCAAAATCTGTAAAAACTATTTTTAAAAACTTATTCATATATGCTTAATCATATCACCTAAAATCGGCAGAGACTTTTTTGGCTAATAAAATCTCACTTGTAATTACTTTACTTTGTTTAGACTTTAGAATGCAAGATGAAGATTTTAGAAGTTTGTTTTTAAAAATGTATCGCGCTTTAATAGTAAGATAATAAATTAATCAAGAAAAAATTATATATGCAGTTATGAATTTTGAAAGTTTAGTATTGAATTTCAAAAATAAACAATTATGGATATCGCTAAAAAATAGAACAATTTTTCAAAATATTGCCTATTTTCAACGGAAAGGCGACTTGAATGGTAGGGTTTCTGTTCCACAAAGAGACCAAAAGGAAAATGGGAAACTGACAAAGTTTTAGACATTCTCGAAATGTTTTTTTATAAATAGGAATAAGGTATGCATGCATATTTGTTTCTTATATTAGAAAAATAAGGAGGAAATATTTACTCTATAATTTATCAATAATTTGATATCACATCTTTTATAGTAAACATATCGTATATAGACTATATAGCACTATGCTCAAAAGGGTACGAATGGAGTTTTAAAGTATTTCTTTTTAAAATAAAGAATGATAGGATGTATAGTAAGAAAAACTGAGATGGAAGAAAATGATTAAAAATGAATAGCAACCATATCCATATATAATTTTCCTTTTTAAATATAATAAGCAGAACATGGTTCGCACATGCAGGGAAACACGAATGCGGGTGACCTTGTGTTGGGATCAATTAAGTGGTCAACATTCAACAGTCTCTATTTTATTTTGAGAAGATATACATTTAAGTGCACTTGCATTGCTTGCAATTTCAAATTTGTTCCAGTTTTAGCTGATCATTGATGCTTATGCTTACACAAAACTGGCATGATTGAGAATAAATATTTCTTCCTCTTACAGATATACCTTCTAATTTTTACATCTCCATTGAAATTACACATTTAAGTGAGTTTACTTGCAATTACAGTTTTTCATGCTTTGGCTGGTCATAATCTCTATAGAAGCGGTTTTGGATCATGTCCCTCCTTGGCAGTGTTTTTAACTCATCAATAAAAGAAAAATGATTCTCTGCCTTCTTGTTTTTTTTTTTTTTGGTCAGAACAGCCCCTTTTATCTCTAATGCAAACTAAGCAAAAGCCAAAAACCAAAAAAAAAACAACAACAACAACAAAAGTTTGATGAAAACTGGCAAAACGTAATCCCCATTATTTTCAGACCCAAGGCCATTGGACTGGTTCCCTAACACCAAGTTACACAAATGCTTTACTTTGATCCTAATTATAATTATTGTTGTGAAAATAGAGGAGATTTGGTGTAAGAGATAGAGAAGAGTAAGACGATATGTTGCTGTGAAGTGGTGCAATAGGGAAGAGAATTCCATTGCCGATACTCTAGTAAAGAAGGCGCTAGGAATCGCAGTAGGTTTAGTGTGTTTTAAGGAACCCTTTCAGTGTGTTGCTAATGCGTTGCAGAATGAGGTTGCAGGCTTGACTACTTAGTGCTAGTTTGCTGTTGTATTCATTGAAAAAAAAAGTAAGACGATAAAAAGAAAATGGGGATAGAGAATGGAGGAGGGAGTAATTCTCGTTGGCTCGAATTGTTTGTATAAAACCTCTATTTATAGGTCATCAAGAGTCAAATACCAAGAGTCATCATTAATTGCATATTGATGAATACTGACTAGGATGAGTCAATCGACATCCACATAATTAATACTTCTTCTTGTCCTAATTATAAAGGCTCGTTGACTTTTTTGGAGAGTCTTAGGAAAATCCTAAAAAAGCTAGTTACATTACTTAAGCATATCATATTGTGTTTTATTACATTATATATTAGTTTATGAGTTAAACAATACAATTTGAAGAAAATGACAAATTTTATTTTCTTAAAGTAATATAATTAGTTTTATTAGAATTTTCTTATGATTCTCCAAAAAAGTCAACAGGCCCTTATAATTAGGACTGGAAGGAGTACTTATGAAACTCCCCCTTAGATGTCAATTATGAATATACTTCATTAAAAACTTTAACTATACAAAGCCCAACTAGACAAAAACCAAACCAAAGTATAAAAGAGTACATAATTCATTAATATACTATTCAGTGATGCCTCCTTAAAAACCTTTATAAGAAAATCTAAGGGGACAAAACCTAGATAAGGAAAAAAGAATACATCGTGTATAAGCTCCTCTCTTGACAAAATCAATTTTACTCCCTTGATGACAACATCACATCTAATTTCTTTTCAAGCATATCTTATTTTTAGTCGTTAAACTATGAATGATGCATTATCATCCAATGATTTGTTAAAATGTATTCTTCGAATGTATCTTTTGGATATTTTAAAATATCAATATATTCAGCATTTATCTTATTCACTCTGAAAATAATAAAAGAAAGTTATTCTTAAAATCACCATATCTCAATTTCATGTTCTTGCAAGAACTAAATTTTACCAATAAAAGTATATAATGAATACAATATTAACATACAAGGTGTTTCTAGAATATGAAATTCAATATATATTTTGCAAGCAAAACCATCTTTGGGTAATATTGGTAATTCGGGTCGAGCTAGTGGGTTGGGCCTGTTAGCCCGCCCTTTGCTGTCTGGTTTGGGCTGAGAAATTTGAAGCTTGTTAAGTTTTGGGATAAATGTGTAAACTACCCATTTAACCTACGAGATAAATGGGTTAGCCTGTCAAGTAAACGAGTTAGCCCAATTAATAAAAAAATTCCCTTTCTATTGAACAATTCAAGATCCCTTTGAGTCTTTGACAGTCTCACTCCCTCCTCATTTCATTCTCTCAAACACTCTATCTCTCTCTCTTACCCCCAACCCTAACCTATTCTATTTGCACCACTCTCTCCGGCGCTCCCCAAGACATGACCCACCCCCTGTCTTTCCTAGATCTGGCAACGGTGTGATCTCCTCTGTCCTCTATGACAGCGCCACTTGTGGCCAGTGCTCCCTTTTTGTCTTCCCTCTTAGGGCTTCAACATGTTTTTTCCTTTTTGGATTTCACTCTCGAGTTTTGATTGCAAACCAAGAAATGGCGACCAAGAGGTAGCGATGTTCACTTCTTACTCTCAGTGACTAAACCTAAGTCTTGTTCTCTCTCCCTCTCTTCTCTCCAATTTTCCCCTCTCTGTCGTAAAGCTCTTCTGGCTGAACTGAAGTAGTGGCTAAAGCTCTTTAGGATACTTTATTACTTTCTCCCTTCCAATTTTCCCCTCTCCAACATCCATTTTGTCTTCTATGAGTCACGACATAATTCCTTCCCAATTTACACATGTTGATTTTGTTTGCAATAGTTTTCATTAAATATGTTGTTTTGTGTTGATTAGTCTATTATGCAATGCTTTAGCTCATTTGGATTTTTCTAACTTGTAATGATATTGTTGTTTGCAAACCATGCAAAATTTGCTTTTATGTGGCAAGATCATGTTGTTTAATTTGAAGTGTTTGGACTTTAAACTAGAAGTACAAGTATATAAAATATATGCATTCAAAATGAAATATTCTAGAAAACTATGAGAGTGTCGGGTTGACGGGCTTTTAATTGGGCTCGGGCTGCCACAATAGCAGCCAGTTAGAGATTGGGCTAGTGTTGCCCTACCCAACTAGCTTGCAACCCGTGATAGGCTGGCCCGAATCCCAGTTCTATCTTTAGGCATGCTTATGACATTTTGGATCATTTAATGGTTCTTATAGGAAATTCAGTATTTAGTGAGTCATATGTATAGGCTATATATAAAAAATCTAACAAATGTATAATTTTTGTTTTATGTATTGCTAGACTAATAATATACACAATTATTCTATCCATCACAACATCATATGTCTCATCATAATCATCATTAAACCTTATGAATATCTTTTCTTTTTCTTTTTTTACTTTCGCAAGGTATCCCCCAGCCCGGTATGCCAAGAACTAATCCTCTGCTCATTGTGGGTTCCTTTATGGGAAGGACAACTGGCCAGGAGATTTAACGTTGCTTCATACCTAAGGTTTTACTTTCACATAAACATTCATAAATCTCATGACTCGATCACATTTCTAGACTTTAGGCTGCAGGTCCTTAACTTTTACAATATAATCACATTTTCATTGCATTTTTTTTTCCATTTTTACTTTTCCTTTTGGCCAATAATTTTATATCTACTTCTTATAACATATATGTATATAATATCCTCATTTAATCGTGTGTTCATTTTCAAAACTATTGTCGATAACTTTATCTTTCTAATTCCATCTTTCATTTGTGACATAACTTATATATCATTTTTCAAGTACCTGAACTTCTCTTGAGATTTTTTCAATTAGTTATGTCTAAACACTCTTTTGGTGTATCGATTCCCTTAATATAATTATCTTAATTATATGCTCCACTATATCTATAATATTTAATTTGGAAATGAATGATTTCTCATGCTTCAAACATGTCTCACTTTCATTTATACTTATTAGAGCATTGTTAGCTGGAATATGATATTTACTAACTCTTATTTTAAGTCAATAATTCCATCTAGTAGATATTTTATAATATTTTATAAATGCAAAGCTTGATGAACTTCTTATTCATAATGTTATATTTGAGAATTTATATTTGATAGTAATAATGCATTCCATGTGTTATCTTTTCGAACCATTCAATTTCCCCTACTCTTTCCAATTAAACAAGAAGGAGAAGGTACTTACCCAATAATTTATCCCAATTTTTTTCAATATCCATCTATGTGTTGGAGGCAAAAAAAATCCATCTTTGTGCATTGTGGTGGATTAATTGAAACAATCATTGTACATTTAGGCTTGTTAAGATATATGACTGGCTCTTGACCAAAAGTCAATTTTTATTGAGAGAATTTTGTTAGCTTATATAAGAGTTGCAATGTATAAGATTCATTATGTCAACATTAAAATATATAATTTTGTTCTTATGAGCATTGATCTAGCTATTTATGGAGGCTTTAATGAATGATTTATGTATCTTATAATCTTAAAATTGCTTAGTTAACATAATGATTATTCATTCTTGCAAACTTCAGTTTTTTTTATCAATGCAAACTTCAGGTTGAAAACTAATATTAATCTTATATGTAACCATTTTTTATATGCATCTACCAAATTTGTTGAATACTTGTATGGTTTACATGCTCTTTCAATGGGCCTATATAATTGTGTTTGATATATTTTCAAATATGTAGAGATCCATTGCTAACTATGACCAATGATATTTTCATAGTTAATTTTATTCGAGAGCGAACAACACATTGCAATTATTGAATTATATAATATGTTGGTTTTATTAAGAATCTTTTGGTTCTTCAATGGATGTTAATATGTAACTTTTTTATAATTTGTTGCATTATATATATGACTTGGATTATCAAACAAGTCATGCCAATAATAATTTTATTTAGATTAGTAAACTTTTGGTTTATTGTAACATGTTTCTTAACCAACAACCAACTGTTCAATTTCTATAAGATATTGATTTAAAATATCAATATGAGATCTATTTGAGGGAGATCAATATGCTTTGTAATGAAGTATATGAGTAGAGTTTTTCAATATTAACTCACATTTATATTCTAACAATTTACCTCTCAAGTGAGTTTATAAATATACTTTCATTATTTCTACATTTCAAAAACGATGATCATTATATAGCAGTTCAATGACCTATCTTGCACTTGGAAGCCCAAACACTTCATAGTTTATATACAATGATTGATTCACTCAAATTGAGTTATCACTTTCAAACCCTTGAACAATTGGTAACTTTAATAGAAATCTAATGGTCATAAATTTTCATGATTAATTATTCTCCTACCCATAAAGTAATAATAAAAATAAATGTATATTTGTTATTCAATAACTATATATTAATTTTGTTTCATTATAATGTAGGTATAAGGCCTCTATTTATAGTCCATCAAGAGTCAATATCAAGAGTCACTATTAATTGTATATTGACGAATGCTAATTGGGATATGAGTCAATATTGACTAAGATATAAATCAATGCTAATTGAGACATGAGTCAGTAGAAATCCACATAATAAATAGCCATAACAATTATAATATTTAACCTGTTTTCTCAAATTTATAAGTTGTTCTCAAAGTATACTCATTGATTACAAATAATAAGGAGATTTTCTTTTTTTTTAAAAAAAAAGTTACAGTATACCTACTCAATAAAAACCAAAACATTTTAATTATATAACTAATTTTTTTAATATTTACAAATTAACTATTTAACTTTTATATTATCACGTTACTGATCAAAGTGCTATAAGAGAACAACATACAAATTCATTCATTAAAAATAGGGTTAAAGACCATTTTTACCCTGGAAGTTTTTCCCCATGAGCTATGGGCACCCAGAAGTTTTTTTTAGAGCAATTTTATCCTGAAAGTTTCCAAAATGTAGCAATTTTGCCCAAACCCTAACAAAGTCAACGGTCAACATTTGTTGACCACTTCTTTGCTAACGTGGCATGCACATCACTTTTTTTAATAAGGGTTGGGGGTAATTTTTCCCTGGAAGTTATCATTGAGAAGCAATTCTGCCCTAGAAGTTGTCATCGAGCAGCAATTTTACCCTGATCGTTCTCTCAATCCATTTTGACATTTAGTTGACCAAATATTTTAAGCACACAGTCACCTGTTAGCCGGGTCATTTTGTTAAGGTGCAATTTTGACCCCCAAAGTTTTAAATCTAACTTTAAAAAATTTGAATACTCCATTTGGTCCTAATTATAAGACTCAATTGACTATTTTTAAAGAACCCTGAGAAAACTAATTATATTACCTACAGACATTAAAATTTATCATTTTTCTTCAAACTATATTGTTTGACTTATAAACTTTGTATTAATTATATGTCATTTTAATATCTATAAAACCTAAAATGAAGCCCATTTTTCTTTTTTTCTTTTTTCTGTAAAGCCCATTGCGGCATTGCCTGTCACTCTGTCAGCCCTTTATAGCCTTACACAGTCACATAAGAAGCTTACCTTAATTGTTAGTGTCCCTCACGACCCACTTTGAACATGTCTTTTTTTTTTTAAAAAAAAAAGCAAGTTTGAAAAAAAAACCGGGCTGGCCTGCCAAACTGCGAGTCAAACGATTATGGTTTGGGTAGGCCAAATGCCAACTCATATAGGTGTAGGTCTTTTTGGTCTGAACCCACATAATCCCAACCCATGATAGGCTGACCCGAAACAAGTGGTCCAGCCCATATTACTAGCTCTACCTCCAACTATAATTGATATTAGTTGACTTATTATATTTTAACAGTTTAGACTAAAATGACGTAGCAGATTAAGTTTACAAAAGAATTTCTCAGCGCAAATTTGTTTATTAAGTTCACATGTCATCAACTTGGGGGCAAATTTATACTTTAACAAAATGATGTAGCTAACATATAGATTGTGAGCTTAAGATATTTGGTCAACTAAAGGTTAAAATGGAATGGGAGAATGGTAAGGGTAAAATTGTTTTTCGGTGACAACTTCTGGGGCAAAATTGCTCCTCGATGATAACTTCTAGGGTAAAATTACCCCTCAACACTTATTAAAAAAAGTGACGTGAATACCACGTGGATACCACGTCAGCAAAGAAATGGTCAACAAAAGTTGACCATTGACTCTGTTAAGGTTTGGGCAAAATTGCTACGTTTTGGAAACTTCCAGAGCAAAATTGTTCCAAAAAAAACTTCAAAGTGCCCATAGCTCCTGGGAAAAAACTTTTAAGGTAAAAATGGTCTTTAACCGTTAAAAATAACTACTTCTAATAATTAACATAAGATTCAATTGACCTTTTTAGAGAGATTAATAAAACTAAATAAGTTGATTAATTATAAGTTAATTAATTATAATATATATTATATATTATATATACATTTACAAGTCAGGCAAATTAGTTTAGTATAAGAAAGACAAATACAAATATTTTTAAATAATTTATTTAATTTTTTTAACCTCTTAAAAAAATCATATGGGTTTTATTAAGGAGAATATTATTTTGTACATGCCCTTTACCAACCATACATGTTCAGTGTTGGAACTTGGAAGCACAAATGGATATACTAAAGGTGTTATTCAATGGTCCTTGTGTGATGCTATAATCTTGTGCGACAGGAGTTGGCGACTAACTAAACTAACTATAGTTTTTTTTTTTTTCGATGGTAACTAAACTAACTATATTTTCTACCGATCCTTACAAGCTTGCCTCCTGCTTGTTTTAAGAGAAAATGCAGTACTCTTGCTCGCGGCATTTAATTAGAAGCCTTTAATTTTATCTTTTTTTGCCAAACAGCCTGTAATAAATTAATTAAACAATTTAAACTCACAAATATATCCATGAATAAAAGACACACACGTGTGATATGTGGATTAGAATAAAAAATTTATATAAAGAAACAAAAATAAAATGAGTACTCCCTCGTATCCACAGTATAATACATATCTAGAAGGGATGTATAGTCTAGAATCCAAGTCACATCCAATTTAATCAATGTTCTTTTTTCCTGCTTCGTGGCGATAATTAATGTTTACATTCTAATTTGGCCAACTCATTATAATCTCATTCGCTATAACAGCAATATTCTCAATAAAGGTTACAATAGAAAAAAAAAATTATATTTTAGAACTTATTAAATGATTTAATTGTTATTTTTTATTTCTTGTTGTACAGTTTAAGTGTCTTATATGAAGTGGAGTGAGTATAGATTATCTCAACAATAATGTGGTGACATTATTTGGATTAAAGTGACACTACCATATAATTGTGTATATATGACGCAGTATATATCATGATTATCAAATACCCGCCATATATAAAAATCGATACCTCACCTAATTATATATGACGGTTTTTCAAAATAACGTCATAAATATGAGAAAATTATATGGCCATATATAAATACAATTTGAAGTGTCATACGTCCGTGACATATATGACAGTTCTATAAAGAAACACCATATAAATTAAATAAATATATGGCGGTTATGACAGTTCTTTGTTGAAAACCCATGATACATATAGTATTTGACACAAAACAACCGCCATAGAAATGCCTTTAAAATTATATGGCCATATATAAATACAATTTGAAGCGTCATACGTTCGTGACATATATGACGGTTCTATAAAGAAGCACCATATAAATTAAATAAATATATAGTGGTTTTTAAAAAACTATCATATATAATTGATATATATGACAGTTTTTTGTTGAAAACCCGCGATACATATAGCATTAGACGCAAAACAAACGCCATAGAAATGCCTTTAAAAACTACCCCACAAACCCTATTTTCACTACGCTTTCAAAGTACTCAGCAAATTTCATCGCGTGCTCTTCTCTACCACAACCCACACATCGACCACTTCTGGTATACCCACATGGATTTCCCTGTTGTTTGTGCTCTCTTTCTTATCTACGTCTACTGTGACGTAGTCTATCTCACTGCGAACATACTAACTGGTAGATCTGATCTATAGTAGATGGCATGCTTTGTTATTCTGCCGTTGTGTTGTACGGAGAAACTGTTACTTCTTCATAACTTCACAATTTTTGCAATGAATCGCATAAAAGTGAGAACTTTCTACACTTAAGTGTAGTTATTATCATTTACTGCTGAAATTTTGATGACTCTAATGGATTTATTGTGGGTCGTTGTATATACATACTGTGTTACGATGTTTGTCATGCGCGAAGATATATATAGATGCTATATATATAATGCAAGCTTTTCAATCTATATGTCTGTGTAGTCACTAAAAGTGAGAACTTTAATTAATTTGTTCCATATTTTTTTTGCTTGCTCTGCTTATTCTGTTTGCAAGATCGATCGTCATTATTTTTGTTTTGCAATCTATTTATTGAACTCCCTGAATGAATCTTCTCTTTTTTAAAATCAATTATTTCAGATTATGGTTTAATTTAATAAAATTATAAACAGCTAGACATTGATCCATAGAGGGCATAAGATTCTCCAGGGGCTCAATATAAATGGAATATAAGATAAAATGATGATGATTGGACTTGTAAAATAGAAAATGATATATTTGACGGTTGTTCAATAAAAATCGTCATATATTTATATATATAGCAATCTTTATTTAACAACCGTAATTTATAAGGGGCATATACATGACATTTCTCGTTAGAAAACCTTCATATTTAAGGAAATATATATGGCGGTTAAAAAACCGCCATATATATAGCATTAACATATATTACGGTTAGAAACCACTATATATGAGAGAAAACAACCGTTAAATATAAACAATTATGTAGTAGTGTGATATAGATTATGGCATAATTTTCTCTCCCCCATCAGACTGACGTACTGACACTTCAGTTGTCAATCTCTCTCTCTCCCCCCTCTTTCCCCCCATTGACAACTTAAGGTGTTTCCATTGACAGCTCAGCATGTTTCCATTGAAAACTCCATGTGTTACTATTGACAACTATACCTCACTCTCTCTAACAACTTAATGTGCGTCATTAACAACTCAGTGTGTTTCCCTTGACAATTCAGGGTGTTTTCATTGACAACTCAATGTGCTACCATTGACAACTATAGCTTACTTTCTCTCTCTCTCTCCCCATTGACAACTTCATGTGCTCGATTAACAACTTAGGGTGTTTCCATTGACAACTCAGGGTGTTTCCATTTACAACTCAAGGTGCTACCATTGACAACTCAATGTTATAGTTGTAAGGTATAGTTGTCAATGGAAACACCCTAAGTTGTTAATAGAAACACCCTAAGTTGTCAATAGGGAAGAGGGGGAGAGAGAGGGAAAGGGAGACTGACTGACTGACGTGTCAGGCGAATCAGTCAAA
>JBAGKO010000011.1:4744343-4762915 GCA_037177275.1 Acacia concinna
ATTCTTTGCAGCTGTCAGTCAAGGTTGTACTGAGGTGCCAAGAACCCTTAAACTTAGATCATAGTGAAACACCCAGAAAGCTTCTGGGGACTGGACGTAGGTTAAGTGGTTGGACCGAACCAGTATAACCTCTTGGTGTCATTGGTGATATCTTCTTGAATCTTTAATTATTGCTTTAAATTTATAAATTGTCATATTTCATATTCACCCAATTCACCCCTCCCCTCTTGGGTGATAAAGTCTACACTAACAAGTAATACCTTAGTCAATGTACCACGTATTCCAATTAATGCAGCAGTATCATTTCCATTTTCAGAACCGCATCATTCTTAGATAATATATTATGTTGAAATATATTTTATTGTATAAATCTAAAAAAATATTGATAACTATATTATTAAAATATGTGGCTTTTGTTTAATGTAAAGCTAGAATTTATACATGTACTAAGATAGTAAATTAATCTATATCATATATTTTATGTCATTATAGTCACACAAGTTGTCATTACCTTTAACTTCATATACATGAACCATATTTATATAGGTTTATAAAATGTACTAAATGGATGCATTTAAATGTAGTCATTTTGAATGGTTAAAAGGTTCAGTAGTCAATAATTCATCCTAATATAGACCTACACATATAAGGATCATGTATAAACAAGATGTGTTCGTTTTGATGATAGATAACAATATATGGAGATTCAATGTATCAACACTATTATCTATTCTTTTGATTTTTGAACTTGTTGTTTGTTTCAACAGACTCACTCAACAAAGGAATGTATTCTATCATTGAGTATTTAATACAAATATAAGATGTGGCAGTAGTATACCTTACATGCGTTTAAATTAGAAAGACTTAGTAAGTTCTACTTCCTTATAATTATTGTCATGTACAATACATGACTTGAATAAAGAATATCCACAGTTTAAAATAAGGATGTCAACGTTTTGCTATCATTTATTTGGAATAAAGAATTCTTGGTATGCTTATGATGTCACAGTCCTTTGAGGAAAAAACAAATGAACATAAAGAACACTTTTTGAAAGGAAAGAAGCCTTGTCATTTCCAAATATCAGGAAAATCATTTGCAGAACCTTCCTACAACATTTTTTCATTGTTTTAGAATAAACCAACAACAAGAAGACCATATTTTTCATCTAGGCTTCTCTGCTTTCCTAACCACTAGTTCAACATGAATGGAGTATCCACTTTGAAGTACTTCATTTGTAGAGTGAATCACTTGTTGTTTATACCTGAAGTTTGTTGTTCTTTGGCTTACAGTAAGTTTAGCTTGCATTTAATGTCAACAACTTCTGTAATAGAGGAAATGCTTTTGAATGTGAGAGCTAATAAGTTTTTAGAAATATGTAGATACACCCCTTCGATGGATTCAGTTAGTCACTGGAACAATTTCAACACTTCACGTGCTCCAGACACATGTATAGCAAGTTATGAAACTCCATCTCATGAAGAGAATATTTCACATACTCCATCCCCGCACACTCAACCAGCATCAATTTTAACCCCTCAACATAGTAACTGCCACAAAATCATAATAGAAGGAGGGGAGTTTTGCAAGACATGACACATATAACATCAAACTTGCAAAACCAATTCAAAACTGGGTCAAGGTTAGGTATGCAAGAATGCTCACTTTAACTTTTGTCTACATCTTTCATTCTCATAAATAAAAAAGTATACTTTTTTCCTTACACCAAGTTTGAAAAACTAATGCTGTTATTATACTCTAATAGGTTCAAGTTCACAAACTTTACCACAAGATTCAATAGACAAAGTCTTCAAAAGGAAAAGTGCCAAACTAAAAGGTCTATTGAATGATGCCCAACAACAGAACACATCTAAGAAATCAAGATGCCATATGGCTATTGAAGGGAAGTCTTCAAAACTTCCAAATGAGGATGCCTCCAATGATCCATGTCAATGTGTTATTTATGTTATCTTTAATTGTAGTCTGCCTTAACATTTTTCATTAACTTATACATATTTTCATAACTATAATACATATGTCAGCAGGCAAGAAAGAGAAACTTCTTCTGGTTGAAGCTAACTAGACAAGGGAGGTATATTATTACAAAGAGGCCCTTCAAGACCTGCCAAACACCTCCACGATACCTCTAAATATTACATCCACAAGTGCATGACCTATATAGTAGCTTAGGTATATAACAATAAAAGGTTTCACTCCAAAATAACTTGTTGTCTTAATTATTATCATAGGAGTTTCAAAAATTGAACAATTCATTCGGACAAATACTATGTGTTATCCAGAAGTGTTTGAACCTCGACAGCACTGGAACTTAAAGAGTAAAAGTGCAAAATGCAAAGGACAAATATCTAAAGAAAAGTTAGACAAGAGGTGGGGAATGAGAAAGCAAAGTAATGGATCACATATTCTTTCACCTTCACACATTTTATGAGTACTAAACTTAATACATCTAAGCCCTCACTTATCTTTATTTTGTTAGGCGTTGAATATGTTTGGATAGTGCCAAAATCTATTTGAATCTATTGATTTTGAAAACTATAATATGTCTGATGATATGTGAGATGGTGAATTCTATAGGAAAAAAATTCTAATATTAGGTCATGATGATATGATAGCTTATTACTCCCAACTTATAACTAAAGCTCCAGCATGATGTTTCATATGGGTCAGGCATAAATGCTGATAAAGAAAATGTTGGTCCTACTAAAGCGAGCACTAATAATCCACCAACCTATACAGGTAATTCCCTTCTGCACTTTCATTTTGCTAATATGACAGTCATTACTAATCCTTTAAACAATTCCCTTGCCTTTTCGTAGATATTTACTCCAAATTGTGATTGTAGTCATTAATGAATGCTGTAATTTTTTTTTCATGAACACTTCCAATTAAGATTGTGTGAAAGGTTCAAAGATCTTTCTAATGTCAACTTCCTTATTTGTAGTGGATGGCAAACATTACACAAATATTCAAATTAACTTGGATTATAATAATGATGACATACATAGTGATATAGTGCCAAGTTTAGATGAAGACAAAGGTATGACTCTGGATATGTTTTTTGCCTTAATAAAAATCACAGTCTCTATAATGTCCTCTTGATGCTTGACTGAGCTGGTATATATTACATTATGTTGTTTCATTTATTCAAAATCAGATGGTTTGCTTCTTGAAGAAACAGTTGCTAACAATACTTTCAATTCTTTGATGGACACAATCTGTTTAAAAAATGCTGAGCTACAAGGTATATTTTATTGTTTAACACTTACATAGCTTTCATTATACATTTACACATGAATTGGAACGACTTATTATCAAAATTTAATCCTTTGCATCTAAAAAATGGTAGTTTATATAGATGAAGGAGATCTTACATATACTTGCAAATATTGTCATGCTAAATTTTGATATAATGAAAGAGCTAAAAAGGACAACAAGAAACGAGTTCCTAATTCTTTCCACATGTGTTGCCTTCATGGAAAGGTTGTATTACCTAACATAAACACTCCTCTACCTTTATTACACAAGCACTTTCTTGACAAGAACACATTGGAGGCAAGAAATTTCCATGCAAAATTAGACAATACAATAATTTGTTCTCATTCACATCAATGGGAGTTAGGATTGATCACTCCCAAAATGCCAATGGTGGTCCATATAGTTTTGTTATATCAGGGCAAAATCAACATAGCATTGGGAGTTTATTGCCTACTGAAGGTTCACGTCGAATTTACTCACAGTTGTACATTTATGATATTGACAATGAAGTGAGGAACTGAATTGATGCTATAAGGTATTTCATGTTAATAATACATATGTATTAATGTTCTTGATTATGTGGCGGTGATGTAGTAACAATAATAGCTTTTATTCATTACAGCAAACAGCAAAAAGATTCAACCATTAATGAAAACATTGTATGAGACTTGAAGAATATGCTAGATGAAGTTAATCCTTATGTGAAACAGTATCGTTTTGCCTCTCAGCTCTTAAATGAAAATACATCAAATGAGTTGAAGTTATGCTTAATAAGCACAAGACATCATGATGGAAGGACTTTCAACATTCCAATTGCTTCAGAAGTAGCAGCATTAATTCTTGGTGACATAGACATGGAATTCAATGTGAGAGACATAATAGTTAGGGAACATTCAAGATTCCCACAATGTATCCATAAGTTGCATGCTTTATACTTGCTATTTCAATATCCCATTTTATTCCCTTATAGTGAAGATGGGTATAGAGATGACATTATGCATAGGGAAGATACCATATGTGCTACTAAGAAAAGAAAGAGGTTGAGCATGAGAGAATTATTTGCATGCAAGCTAATGTGTAGAGAAGATGAGGTTTCTATATTGCTTCATGCATCTAGATTGCTCCAACAATTCATAGTTGATGGATACACAATGATTGAAGCCCAAAGACTAATTTAGATTTATACTCATCAAAAATAACTTCGAGCTTATCTTTATTAAGGTTTATCCGACGCAGTTATTAGAGGTGAAACAAGTGCCACAGCTACTGGAAAGAGGATCATCCTGCCTTCCACATATACTAGATGAGCCAGATATATGCTTCAAAATTACCAAGATGTCATGGTCATATGCCAATAGGCTAGATATCTAGATATGTTTCTTACATTTACCTGTAATCCTGCATGGCCTAAAGTAACAAGGTACTGTAAAGAGCTTTCGGTGAATCCTACTGATAAGCCTAGGATTCTTTCAAGAATCTTAAAGATGAAGTTGCAATCATTGATAAAATTTATAAAAGAGCATAAATTCTTTAGAACTATACGTGCAAGTAATTTTTTGATACAACTTCTAAATAAAGTTACATTGTTTTTACGCCCTTCATGATTGACATGAGTTAAAGTTATTATCTTTCAATAATATCATCATATATGAGTAATTCAACATTTGTTTTTAGAAGTATACACAATTGAATTCCAGAAGTGTGGATTGCCACTTGCTCACATACTTCTATTTCTTGAGAAAGGTGATAAAATTTCAAATTCAGAATCCATAGACAAAGTTATCATTGCAGAAATACTAGACAAGCAGACATCACCTAGGTTATACGAGTTAGTCAAGAAATTCATGATTCATGGTCCATGTGGTAGAAGCAATCATAAATCTCCATGCATGAAAGAAAATAAGTGTAGCAAGCATTTCCCCAAGAAGTTTAGTGAAGTGGCAACTCTTGATAAGGAAGGTTATCCCACATACAAAAGAAGAGATGATGCTCGATTCATTGAAGTTAAAGGTATACCGTTAGACAATCATTTTGTAGTACCTTACAATCCTTTGTTGCTTGCAATGTTTCAATCTCATATCAATATTGAGAAACAATCAATCGAATGCAATCAAGTATCTATTCAAATACATAAGTAAAGGAAATGATATATTTGTTGCTAGGATATTTGATAATAATAGGAATGGAAACAGTAAAGTCATTCTTGATGAGATTCAGCAATATTACAACTTTAGGTATATATCCGCTTGTGAAGTTGCACGACGTATCTTTGGCTTTGACATTCACCATAGACTGCCTTCAGTTGAAAGATTAAGTTTCCACTTGCCAAATCAACAATACATCATTTTCAAAAATACAAATTATGTTTCAGAGCTAATGGACAACCCAAGAGTAAGTGAATCTCAATTCTTGTAATGGATGAAACTTAATGATAAAAATACATTTGCAGCTACACTAACATATGCAGAGTTCCCACAACACTATGTGTACCAAAAGAGTGAGCGTAAATGGAAGTATAGGCAGAAAGGATTTGTTATAAGTAGGATAACAAATGTGACTCCAAGTTCTGGAGATTTGTACTACCTATGTATTCTGCTAACAAAGGTACGAGGACCAAGATCATTTGATGAGATCAAGACTGTTGATGGAATCATATATGATACTTTCAAAGATGCATGTGATGCTTTAGGTCTGTTGGATGATGATAACGAATATATAAATGCTATTAAGGAGGCATCTAATTGGGCAACGGGAACTTCATTATGGAAACTCTTTGTTACAATGCTTCTTTGTAATTGCTTGCAACATCCTGATTCTGTGTGAAAGAACTGCTCAAAAATCTTGTATGAGGATTTATTATATATCCTGCATAACCATCCCAACTATACAAGTTATTCATTCAATCATATGTAGATTTAATTTCCCATACATTAATAATTACATTACTTTATAACCATTGAGTATATGCTTTATGTTTTTCAAGTTTCTCTATCAATAATTATGACAAAGAACAAGCTGCCTTAAAGGAGATTAACAGGATTCTTAGGGATAATGGAAAGAGTCTTGCAAACTATCCAAGAATTCCACTTCCAAATGAAACATCATCATTTGACATATTTAATAATCTCATTATACAGGGATTGAGTTATGATTGTAAATCACTTCAAGCTAAAGCTATGAGATTGCAACATTCTTTAACGGCTGAGCAGAAAAACATATTTGACCAAGTTATGAGTTCACTCCAATCATCATCAAGAGGCTTGTTCTTTATTCATGGATATGGAGGAACTGAAAAAACATACTTGTGGAATGCATTAACATCTACATTGTGGGCTAAAGGAGAAATAGTATTGACAGTTGCATCAAGTGGAATTGCAGCAACATTACTTCCTTCAAGCAGGATTGCTCATTCACGGTTTGCAATTCCAATTCAGATTAATGAGTTTTCAATGTGCTCAATTAAACAGAATTCCCCACTAGCTAACTTAATTGTTAGCACTAAGTTAATAATATGGGGTGAAGCTCCCATGGTACAACAGTATTGCATTGAAGCATTTGATTGTAGCCTTAAGGATATTATGCATTCTAATTTTTCATTCGGTGGGAAATGCATTATTATAGGTGGTGACTTTCATCAGATTCTTCCAATAATACCAAAAGGAAATAGGGCTTCAATTGTTAATGCTTGTATTCCATCATCAAAATTGTGGGACTATTGCACAATAGTCCATCTTACAAAGAATATGAGGTTGGCAATTAGATCATCAAATATTGATATGGATCAACTAAAATGGTTTAGCAAATGGCTTTTAGATGTAGGTGATGGTAACATAAGCGAATCAACTGATGGTAGTTATCAAATTGATATTCCATAAGAATTCTTGTTGCCGGAATCTCAAAATCCGATAGTGATAATTGCTAAATCTACTTACCCAAAGTATTGCTGACAAACTATGCAACAATGATTATTTTAATGACCGCGCAATAGTGGCTCCTACTATAGAGTTGGTGAATAATATAAATGAGTACATGTGTTCTCTTTTGTCTAGACGATTTGTGGAGTTTTTCAGTTGTGATTATGTTTGCAAGTCTACAGGGGATAGTGATAGCTTTGATAATTTGTACACAACTGAATTTTTTAAACACAATTAATAGCTCCGGTTTGCCCCCACACAAGCTTACATTGAAAGTTGGAGCTCCAGTTATGTTGTTGCCGAATATTGACCAAGCATCCGGCTTATGCAATGGTACTCATCTACGTATACTAAAGCTTGGCAAAAATGTTGTTGAAGCAGTTGCATTGAATAGTTCAATGCCTAATCAAAAGGTGTTAATTCATAGGATGGATATGAACCCATCAAAAAGTAAATAGCCATTTCACATGCGAAGGAGGCAATTCCCTATAACTCCAAGTTTTGCAATGACTATCAATAAAAGTTAAGGGCAGAGTCTTCGACATGTTAAAGTATATCTTTCCAAACCTGTTTTTACACATGGGCAATTATATGTTGCCTTATCTCATGTCAAAACTATACTGGCTTGAAATTATATATCCCAACTGATTCGCACACTATACGAAGGACTACACAAATGTCGTTTACAAGAAAGTTTTCCGGAATTTGTACCATTGAATGACTTATCCGACTCATTCCTGCAACAAGTGATTTTGTTGATGAATTCATGATTTTAAGTATGTCGGCATTGTAGCTGTATCCTATATAGGATGTATTAAATTCGCACTTATGACATTTTGCCATTGTTCGTTAGTGGTGTTTGGTTTATTCTATTTCAGAGGATTTGGTCTATGTTTCACGTACTTTTATTACTACCTAAATGTGATGAACTTATTATACGAGACTCATTGGAGTCCACATTTATGCAGCGGTGAGGAAAACGTATAATTGTTATTCTATCTGACATATTTAAACAGTAAGATGTACATGTTTGGTATTTATTTGTTGATAGTTGTTCCCTTTGAAATTTTATAAATCCCCTAAATCATTTGCTCCCCGCAAATCATTCTAGTTCCATGTAAAGTGTAAAAACTCACAAACCCAGATTTTTGGTTTTTTATTTTTTTGGTGCCATACAACCCCCCAGCTTCAATTAGTTGAAGTTACAATTTTATTTTTTTTTAACAGAGCATACCCTCGATGGTTGGTCGACATTAGATATCCGTTGCCTTCCCCGCCACAATTACATCCAAGCACTCAAAATGGCACAGACGAAGATATTTACCCATGCCACAACTAACCCAATCATGTAGTTAGTTACTGTTATCGACTCCTCTACCTCTTTCCTTCATGGCTTCTTTGCCTTCTTCGGTTGCCATCACCGCAACCCCGAAGCGTCAACCCGATTCCAGAAAATCTTCTGCAAGTTCCCTTCCCGGTGAAAAGGTGATCTATTTCACCCTCCACCCGAACAATGTTCTCTTATCTCTTTAGATGAAATTTTTTATGCACTTGCTTTAGATTTTTCTATATGTATATAGTTTGATTATAGTGGGAGTCACATAGGGTCATCGCAACTATTGACTACTCACTTTATTAGCTGCAATTCTGTAATTATATCCGTTTATTTACGTGCGGAAACTTGATAATAACCTGCAATTTATACCTACAGAGTCCAAGCATTTCTTTCCAGAAAAGTCACCGAATTGCGCATTTAACTGGAAGTTTAGATACAAGGCATCTGGACTTCCGAGAAGCACTTTCAGCGTTAAAGGAGGGCAGAGCGGTGGACACATCTTTCTATGCTCCCTTGTTGCAAGAATGCTTGGACACAGGTTCTATTTCGGATGCACAAATTGTTCATGGCCACATCGTAAAAACGGGTGCCCATGAAGATGTGTTTGTCATGGCGTTTCTCGTGAATGTTTATGCTAAATGTAAGAACATAGAGAGTGCTCGCAAGGTGTTTGACAATATGCCTAGAAGAAATGTTATTTCATGGACCACATTAATGGCGGGTTACGTGCAGAATTCGCAGCCAGAGAATGCCATTCGAGTATTCCAAGAAATGCTGGTTGCGGGATCTTATCCTTCGAATTACTCGCTTGCTATAGCTCTCAACGCTTGTACGTGCTTAAACTCTGTCAAGTTAGGGGATCAGTTCCATGCTTTCATAATCAAATATCGTATTGACTCTGACACAAGCATTGGCAATGCCCTCTGTAGCTTATACTCCAAATGTAGCAGGTTGGATTATGCTTTAAGAGCATTTAAAAGAATCGAGGAACAAAATGTTATTTCATGGACTGCGGCTATTTCTGCTTGCGGTGACAATGGGGAAGCTACAAAGGGTTTAATAATTTTCGTTGAGATGCTTTCTGAGAATATCCAGCCTAATGAGTTTACTTTAGCCAGCGTGTTGGGCCTATGTTGTGAAATTCTCTCATTAGAACTCGGGACACAAATTCATTCACTTAGTACTAAACTTGGCTATGATTCAAACTTGCGCATTAGGAATTCTTTAACTTATTTATATCTCAAAAGCGGTTGGATTGACGAGGCTCAGAGGCTATTTAATAGAATGGAAAGTGTCAGCTTGGTTACCTGGAATGCGATGATTGCTGGACATTCACAAATGATGGAACTCGCAAAAGATGATTTTTCAGTATATCGGAGTGGAAGTGAAGCACTCAATCTCTTCCTGAAGTTAAATCGATCAGGCATGAAACCTGATCTATTTACCTTTTCAAGTGTCTTGAGTGTCTGTAGTAAATTGGTGGCTTTAGAACAGGGAGAACAAATTCATGCTCAGGCTATCAAAACTGGGTTCTTGTCTGATGTTGTCGTGGGCACTTCACTGATTAACATGTACAATAAATGCGGAAGCATTGAGAGGGCAAGCAAAGCATTTCTAGAGATGTCTACTAGAACCATGATATCCTGGACTTCCATGATTACAGGTTATTCACAGCATGGTAGGTCTCAGCAAGCACTGGATCTTTTTGAGGATATGAGATTAGCAAGAGTAAGACCAAACGAGATCACTTTTGTGGGTGTTCTATCAGCGTGTAGCCATGCTGGTTTGGTCAATGAAGCACTCAGATACTTTGAGATTATGCAGAAAGAATATAAAATAAAACCTGTGATGGACCATTATGGTTGTTTGATTGACATGTTTGTGAGGTTGGGTCGGCTAGAGGAAGCTTTTGATTTCATCAAGAAAAAGGGTTTTGAGCCCAGCGAGTTTATTTGGTCTAACTTGATTGCAGGTTGTCGAAGCCATGGAAATTTAGAGTTGGCATATTACGCTGCCGAACAATTACTTAATCTCAGGCCGAAAGATACTGAGACGTACGTTTTATTATTGAACATGTACATCTCTGCAGGGCGATATAAGGATGTTTCAAGGGTGAGAAAGATAATGAAAGAAGAGAAAGTTGGTAAGTTAAAGGATTTGAGCAGAATTTTTGTCAAAGATAAGGTCCATTCCTTTAAGCCCAATGACAAGGGACATCCTCGGAGTTCACTAGTGTATCAGTCACTGGAGGATTTGGTTGCTGAAGCCAGAAATCTTGGACACATGTCATTGGAAAGTATGGAACTAAGCGAGGAAGAGGAAGATGGAAAGGCACCATCAGTACCAAGGACAAATGCTATTTATCACAGCGAGAAGCTGGCTATTGCATTTGGGTTGGAGAATTTGCCGAATTCATCGCCTATAAGAGTTACCAAGAGTACATTAATGTGCAGGGATTGTCACAACTTCATTAAGTTCGTCTCAAAAATGACCGGTAGAGAAATTGTCATTCGGGATAGCAAGCGGCTTCATAAGTTTGTCGATGGTCAATGCTCTTGTGGGGATTTTGGAGGATTTGTCTGATATATTTTTGAAGAAGCAGTTATAAATCCCAGAACCGGCCATCATTAAAAGCTGACCATGTAAAACGAGTCGCTTTATTTTTTTTAATACCTCTTGTACTTAATAGTGTGCGACTCTTTCTTTTAAAACAAAAGCCCAAAAAGAAATCGTATTTGCCGCCGTTGGCCTAGGAGGTTAGTGTTTAATATAGTTTAAAATAGCAAAATAAAATAATCTTTGAAGACACTTGACTTCTCTCAGTGAAGCAAGATTCTAACGAGAGAAGTTTAAAATTCAATTAAAAAGAAAAACCAGACACAAAGATACTTAAAATACTATCGGTGGCAAACGTGTAAAAAGTAGTAGCTAAATTGAGGCATTAACTGTACTCCATTGCTTTCATCTCTATTCAAAAGTCCAAACCAACAAAGCACCCCCAAGACCCCCAATGAAAATTACTACTGAAGGAAACTAGCGCGGTTACCTACTCTGATGGCAGAATTTAATATAACTTCCATGCATATCAATTGAGAACTAACATATAAAATACTACAGGATAAACTATAATGTCAAAACTAAATCTGATATGAATAAATATACAAAAAACAAAGGTATAATGATGTACATTATACATATTATTTGCTTGTCCTCCAGTTTCTCTCTGGGATTTGGACTCTATCTTCTATAAGAAACCGCAAAGCATGGCATGGGTTGAAGACAAGGAAGCGGTGGACTTGTAAAAAAGCAAGCCAGCTTTAACCTGGCTTTGCAAGGGCCATTTGTATACCTATATGTTAAACTAGACTTCCCTCCTCTTTTACAAGTGAACGAGAGTAAAATATATCACATGAAGTGAAAGGATCGCCTTCTACTTTTACTATTGGAGCTCCTTGATTTTTTCTCTTCATAAGGTGGCTTCCAGATGATGTCATCAAGATTGCTACAGAAGTTCTTGTAAAACTGCAACACAGGGGAGCATAGAATTAAAATTAAAGAAAATGGGGGCTGCAGAGAAAGGACGCCAAACACGGACGCATTTCTCAGAACAACTGACCTTGAGGTATTCACTTACGTCTCCAGCTGCTTTTTGAATGTCCACCATGAAGAATGACGGAGCAACTTCAAAAATCTTCAGACAAGAAGGGAAAGAAATGAGCTTAATAATTGGCCAAGAGGTGAATGGGTATTGGGAAGTTAACAGAGGGGAAAAAAACTTACTTCCAGGATGACTGAGAAAAAAGTTTTATTTGCTGCCATACCCTCTACTCTCATCTGAAAATTCATGCCAATATGTATCCCTTCGGGTTAACGAGAACTTCAAGCAAAATTATTCTCCAGTTGAAATATAAATTAGCATGAATGTTTGAGTGACAAAGTGAAAAGGGAAAAAACAAAATCCAGAGCGACAAAAGTGGAAGGATGATGCCAAAGTGAGAGTGGAAAAGAGTAAAACAATCTACTAAGCATATTACAGGATACGCACCTTATAGTTGCGAATGTGTGTCTTAAATCCCATTGATTGAGCCACAACTTCCATGCTTGATAAAACCACCTTTGCTGGCTTTTGAGAGATAAAGCGTGTCTGGTACTTCATGGAATCCTGAATAGATATTTGGAAAACAAACATCACAACTGAACCTAGATACGGCAAATATTTAGAGCACCAGACCTTGAGTTAAAATGACAGAGTAACAAGGCATGATGATATATTTTATCACAGCATGCCTATTTACTTGGTAAAAAAATTTGAAGTCCTGAATCACAATATTTATATGGACTTATAACTGTCTATCTAAATTTTGAAGGTAATTGGATATGATTACTGAACTATTTGAAGACAGAAGAATACAGATGATTACCCGTCCACGATCAAAGATTGTTGCAAGATTTAAACCTTGAGATAGAATTATCAAGTCAAATGCATTCAGCATTAATGGACCCCCGTCTTCATTCTCACATTGTTGATTAACCCTCTGATCCTACAATGACAAATCAATCAACGTGTCATCAAAATTGAGAGTAATCGCCACATGGCGGTGCTAGCGAAAAGGAATCCAGCCTCCTTAATTGAAGAAAAAGAGGCATAAGATGTGCGGGGAAAAAAAGTTAAACTTCTATGCATACAAGTCAGTTTCCTTGACTTAAAATTCGCTTTGTTCTCCTTGATCTTTTGTAGACACGCCAGATTTTGTTGGTGCACCATGCCTAGCCCAAATGCATAAAATTCCAGTAGAATTCAGCTCAACAAGATGCAGCATTTAAATATCATACTGACCTCAGCATCATCAAAAGCTGCATTTACGTCATCCAGATTCACTTCTTCGTACTCAAGAAGACTGACACGAACATAGTTCTTCTGAAACCATTCATCACTTCTTATCTGTTCAATGGTCATACGCTGCAAGCACAAATGCATACAATGGGGACAGAGAGGAAAGGAGGCTTGTCAAAAATAACCAGAACCCATAATAAATGTTATCAAGATCTTAAACTCATTCATTAAATAAGTAATACTATTACATTACATATACAAATCTAAAACAAGCATAATAGTTCATCCATTTTACATAACACAACTAATCTAAGAAAGTTAACACTACATGATTCAAAGTTTAGCCATCGGATGTATATTGTGAACTATTAAAGGGGAGTTATTATAATATGCCTACCTGTGTTAACAAATGGGGAAGATAACAAGACTATTCCCGACAATATAGGAACCTAAATTACTAGATCCTTTCAAAGTTCTGATAGTAATTATTTTCTTAGACGCTTTCTGGTAATACCCAGGTTCTCGAGATGCCTTATATAGAGAATAGAGATACTGAATATTGGCTCATAAAATTATTGAGCCAAACTTACAGTTTCAGGATTTGGGTCCAAAATTCTATGTATTAAAGCTTTTGCTCCCACAGGAAACCATGTAGGGCATGAAAACTCTGCATTCTCAATCTGCAAGAGTCAAGAAAAGGACCATAGCATTAATAATAATTTAAATTTCATTCTAACATAAACACAGCATAAGAAGCAATGTTCACCATGAGAAAATTCAACAAACTAAGCCATCGCCTCTCAGTATATGCAAAATATTATCAATGAACTTTTCATTTTATGCAATATAAAATTTTGACATGTCGTTTAATAAAAAAGGGTCAAAAAATCATGCATGATTCTTGACACGCACATGTATGTATGTAAAGCACCTGGGAGATCAACTGTGCGTGTTATGTTATTTCTCAGAGATTTAGAAAAGGAAAGTAGAAGGAGAGAAGAACAGAAAATGGAGAGAATTAGAGAAGAGAAACAGATTCAGGAATAATCCCGGTAGGGTGCACTCTTATTGCCAAAACAGAACTGAACAACTTTACATGAGAGAGGGTCTGTCCTATTAATAGACATAATAGGCAATATCATAATGGGGAAGCAGGGGTGCCTATACATAAGGGTAGTCACGGCTATGCCTCTCTTGGCTAGGACCACTTTTGCAACCGCTAATGCCACTCTAGACTAATGCCGCTCGGCTATCCTTAATTTACTAACTACTCCCCAAATCCCTAATTACATTTATTTATTAAACATTCCATAACAGTGCATGTAGAAATTAACAGTATATAATTGAGACGTTTAAGTTCATGCCTTACTGTATAAGGTAGTTAGATCCATCTCATCAAAGGGAAGATATCCAGCAATTAGAACATAGAGAATAACCCCACAGGACCAAACATCTGCAGGTGCTCCATTGTAACCCTTGTGACTAAGTACCTGAAGTGAAAATGATGCGTGCCAAATAGAGAATGAAACATAAAATTAGTAACCACCTGGAGTTGACATCAAGTCAAATTTAACCCAGCTCTGATCCAACTTTAAATTTACCTCAGGGGCTACATAGTTTGGAGTCCCACAAGTTGTCCGAAGGACGCTGACCCCCTATAAATATTCATTAGGTATCAAACCATTTAATATCATTTCATCTACAAGTCAGAGTCAAATTTCAAATTTATTGATGAAAATCTCACCTGTTCTGGCAATGCACTCAAACCAAAATCTGAAATTTTTATATTTCCTATAGAATCTAGCAATAAATTTTCAGGCTGCAGAGAGGAAAAACAACAATCAATAGGAAACCATAAGAAAGGATATAATGAAGCTTCCCAGATTCCAGTCCATGCAAACCTTCAAATCTCTGTGATAGACTCCCTTACTGTGGCAATAATCCACACCATCAATAAGCTGTTGAAAGAATCTTCTAGCTTCAGCTTCACTAAGGCGGCCATGGTGTAGCTGCATGTTCATTTTTACTTTTATTATAAAGATCTTAAAGATAGATAATATCAGTAGAAGCTGCAAAATCAAAGGTCCATCTTGAGCTACTCACAATTTTATCAAACAATTCGCCACCTGTAATGAACTCCAATATGATGTAAATCTTAGTACGACTTGCTAGAACCTGAAACAAACATAATTTACAAAAGAAGGAAGCACACATTAATCAACAGGAAGAACATCTTAATAATGGATTACAGAACTAATCTCTAGTCTGTCAAGCTCTTCTTTTAAAACAACTATAAGGAACAAAAAGGAATGAGAGGGAGAGTTACACCAATCAAGTACAAATTACGACATAATTATTCCAACTTCTTTCCTCTTTCCTCTTTCAAAGAAAACATAGGCAGAAATTTTTACATTCAACCCTACTTGTATTTACCTGAAAACCTTTTTCAAATATTCTCTAAACAACATATTTCATGCTTCATTGCTAATCAAGATTTGGTGAAGAAATTATTAATTTCAGAACAAAACCCAAGCGACTTTGTGGCCATCATATAAAAGATGATTTTACACAAAAGTATCACATACCTCATGCAGACGAACAACATATGGATGTCGAACTAGCTTCATAATAGAAATCTCCTTCTTGATCTGCATAATAGAGAAAAATTCAATATAAATAGAAAATAGAAAATTTGCACTGGTGACATGACCATGAAATCTTCTTTTTTTTTTTTTACCTTGATAGAAAAAGAGCATAAACCAAGGCTCCAAGGCCTGAGCCTCTTATATCATGAACTGTATTATATAATATTTATGTAAACGCTTAGGGTTTTTAGATATCCTAACAATTAGATGGATTTGAATGGTACACAATCCGAGACAAAATCCTATAACATGTATACTTCATACAGCGTAAAATCACTAAAAATAAACTAATACAATCACCCTTGTCATCAACATTTAGACACTAGTAGGCAGATTGGGGCTCTCCGTTCTTTCCTTTGGATTCAATTGAGTGTCAAAAATCCTTTTTGATGCTAGAGAAGAAGACAACAGCCAAATTTAGAAATTTCCATCAATTAGAAGTATTTTATAACTCCAGGAAGGTATGTGAGTAAAAGGGTTTGCCTACTTTCATAAACTCCCGATTGTGGCCTTACTCTGTTCTGCGATGTTATGTTAACAAAAAGAGAGATCTTCAGATACCCATGCATATTAATTATTAAGACTTGGTAGGCTAAACTCACATATCCGACATATCCGTAAATGGATAGCACCTACATACCAAATAAAACACCTTCTTAAGGTCACTTATTGTAATGCCTGCTCAGCTCAGTCAGTATTACCGTGGCTAAAACTCTCACTAGTCTTATGATAACTGCATTTAAATTTCTAGACATAGCTCATCACTACTAAGAACAACAGTCAAGGCGTATTTATGAAAAGTGCTCGAGACATTCAAGCTTTACTAAGCGTGCTGGGCATATACATATCTGGTTTAGCAATGCAACTAATTAACTCCGAGCTGTAAACGATCAACTGGGAGACGCCGTTTCACCAACGAAATGAAGAAGCTGGGAAATCACAACTTCAATTAAATGAACCAAAGAAGAAGAAGGGAGATTCAGAGGAATTATTATATTTCAAATCAGAGAAGCCTTCACAGCTACTAAAGAGCAAACAAGTCCCATTTTCTAAGATGACGTCGCTTTTGTCCACTGAGGTCATGCATTACCTCGACGAGAAGCGTGATTTGAAGAATTAGAGGCCCGATGATCTAAAAAATGGATCGTTTTGAGTAGGAAAAGTTGGGAATTTTATACTTGCCTGGTCGACCATCCTGTGCTTGATGATGGTGCTACGGTCGAGCACTTTCATAGCGACACTCTCGCCAGTCTCTGTGTTCTGAGCGAACTTCACCTTGGCGAAGGTTCCCTCCCCAATTGTCCTCCCGATCTCGTACTTCCCCACCTTCCTCACTACCATGGCTGCCTCTCTCTCTCCCCCACTCTGCTTTTCTCACTCCAGCGAAGCCGCACACTCACAGCCAAGAACTCCGGCAAAGGTTGATGCAAATCCAACTTTACTGACAAGCTTCCCAATTCGAATTAATTATTTTGTCTTCGTTGTTGATTTGGATGGGAAGGATATAGAATTGGAAAATGAAAGCCAGCTGGGAAGTGGTTTGGTAAGCCACACAGGCACGAAAGCAGGAAGCAGCAAATCTGGCAAACTGATATTGGAACAGGACCAACAACTGAAAATTGGCTGGGACCTGAGAGGCAGAAAAATAAAGATTCGAAGGCAGAAAATGAATAGAGGATAATAGAAGGTGGAAAACGCAACGATAATTAGCGGGAAAATTTTTTATTTCCAATTTCTACTTTTTGGCCACATTAATTCAAATAGACAAATAAAGTCATTTAGATGAATAAATAGCTTACATCTAATTTAAATTTTCAAAATTTGAACACTTAAATGTGAAATGTCACAGAAGTGTAGCTTCTTTTTCCTCGATATCACATAGATGTAGTTCAACAAACCGCGTTAAATTAGTAGTATAATGGTAAATTTATCACATAAAAGAGAAATTACTTTTTATGAATTTTGTATGTTTTTTTGTTTTGGCCTTCGAATATTCCCATGCTTTATATATAACTTGGTATGAGTTTTAATATTGATGGTTAGCCAATAATGTTGTGCCAACAAAAATTGGTTCAAGTGGTAACAGAATTAATTCATAATTCATGAGATATTGAGTTTAAGCTTGAGGATGTACCTGACCATTTTTTATGACCTGATTGATATACCTGAGTCCTGACCCTTTTCAACCCTCGGTGTATAAATCACCTTTTGTTTTGTGTATACAAAAAACAATAATAATGTGATTGTATTTGTACATTGATTTTGAAAAAATTTAACTCAGCTATCATCATTTTTTAGGGATATTGAAAATTAAAGATATATAGTATTAACCATACCTTATTTCTTATTCTACAGTCATACTCTTTGTAGGAATTGAAACTAATAAAGTTTTAAATAAATTATAAAATCCTATGAGCCGCAGCGGAAGACTGTAATTATAATACCTCTTGCCATAGTGCTTTTCTTGTAGAGTTCTCACAACCTAAAACTGAAAACACAAAAGAGAAGAATATTAGAGAATTTAAGGATTCTTCTAACGGGAAGATTAGGCACAGTGATGGACTGATTA
>JBAGKO010000011.1:4769432-4782898 GCA_037177275.1 Acacia concinna
GCAGATTTAACCATGTAGAATATCTATATACTAGGTTTGTCACAATTTGATTGGAACCAAGTTCTAACTTCCTACCAATCACTTGCTTCAATCTATCCAAACTTATATTTGTGTCAACTTTTATCACTTTCACGCTATCACACTCAAATATTACACCGGAAGGCCCATCACAAATTTGTCTATTTGCAAATATACACACCTTCTCCTTCCTACCCTTCATTATATTTCCTAATTAATGCATCAAATACAAGTTATTAATCGACTGAGAATAAATCGACACAAAATCATCCATCTATATCAACACTCCAAATTATGCGTGTATTATAAATTACTTAATTTTTTTTTTTAAAAAAAAGAACGCCCCACTAAAGCTTCACTGCCTATTATTTTCATTAAATTGTAGTATTTATTCTATTATGACATTATGTATATAGGAATCTTCCATTTACAAATATTAACTATATAAGGACTAAAAGATTATTAATAAAATGGAACTCCTTACTTTAATTAACATTTCCACCTCAATTATCTCCAATGTTTTCATACCAACACACTTTTAAATTTCCTAATTACAATATGTATATTATTTTCTATTCCTATTTATAGTCCAACAAACCAAACACTTCATAACAGTATAACACTATTTTCTCAACAACAAAGTATAGACAAGAACAATATTTTTCTCAACATATAAACTTTATTACGTTGAGTAAATATATTTTTCTAAATAACGTATTTCTTTTACTACTATAAAATATAAACAAACACATCGAAAAGAATAACAAGAGTCAAAAGTTCTTTCCATATATTAGTTCATTAGTCAGACTATAAATAGTTTGAAAAAAATACTAAATCTCAATACTTTAAAATAATATTATTAGATTTCTCACTATTTTTTAAAAAAACTGTTAGAAAAAAATCACATGTTAATAACAGAATAATGCAATCACATATTTATAGCAGAATAATACAATTAAACTTAAAATTTTCATATCTTACACTTCATATTAATAATATAGCACAATATACATACAGTTAAATATGAGGCTCCTCTTTGCTCCTTCAAGTACCTCAAGAATACAGAACGCCTACAAATAAAATAAATAGCAACATCATAGATACTAAAAGCATCAAATTTCAAAATGTACATCTCAAACAAATTATATACAACATTACTTACTATAAGTATAGGAATCCCAAATGAAGCTGAAGAAGGGAGCTGGAGAATAAAGTGCTTGTGAATGAATATGAAGGAAGCTAAACAACTTGAAAACGTTGAAGAGGGAGAAGTGAAAAGATTGAATGAAGAATGAAGGAAGACAATGCGTAATGAAGATGAAGATGATGAAGGCGTAAATATTGAAGAATGATGAAGAGAAGGAAGATGAAGAGAAGGAGACTGGAGAAATAAGTGATGAACAATGAGATATTGAAGAGGAACAAGTGAAGAAGATAATGAAGGCGCATTGTTTTTTATAATAGCAGAATGAACAAAGAAAGTGTGCAAAAGTTGAAATAAAGAAACAAAACAAAGGATAGACGTTGAGTACTGCAAAAACAAAACAAGAACATACAATTCTGAAGGAAACAGAGGGGGCTGTGGAAAGCATACATGTGGTTTTTTTTTTGTGGGGGTCGTGGAAAAGACAGCACACCGTAGGGGGGACACTTGGTTAAAAACTATAAAGCAAGACTAGCATAATTTGCATTAAAAATACCCCACAAGATTTCAATTTTGAATGGAAGTCGTGCTTAGTTGGAACGATTTCCACAAATCGTTCTAACTAAACACAATTTATGGTATTATATTTATTTTTTTTTAGCATTTTGTTAAAAAATTACTGTTCATTATATTATATTAAAAAAGGCCATTTTTTTTATATTTATGCGACAAATAAATCATCTAGTCATGGACAATAATGAGAATCAGCACACATTGTTTCATAAATTTCGCTCACAACGACTGTGAATTCATTGAATATTAATAAACTCCAGCATTAAATTCAAAGTAAGTTATCATTTCCGTGTACTTTTTATACAGTTCTATATTGAACAACCATTGAATTGAATGCTGAATATTGGTATGTAACCTAAGCTAAAACAACGTAGTTGTCTCTTCTTGAATTTCTGTTTGGATCACTCAGTGACTAGTACTCTAGTAGTTCGTTGTATCGCTGCAGAAGACAAACTAATGTTTTTTACTTCCCACAATTTGTGTCAAACAATGGCCTCGATATCCGGAATAAGGTTTGTTCTGCCATCGTTGGTTTTATAACTTAAAGCAATCGAGCAACGCAAATGATTAGTGAATGCTAAACACGGCACTGGATCCTGATTATACTGCAAGAATAATGGTGTAATGGAGACAGCTGCTCATGAAAAACAATAAACTAATACAAAAAGTAAATAAAATTTACACTCTTAAACAATGCCTTGGTCCCTTCAACTATGCACAGCAAACAATGTTCATACTAGTGCCAGAGAAAAAGTACGAGTAACCATATAAAAAGAACATTCATCACAACCTATTCAAGGTTTTTTTTTTGCCCAACACAACCTATTCAAGGTTCATCCTTATTGAAGCCCAGTGTAATAATAACAGTAAAAGTAACTCCTATCCATCATCTCACTCACACGGCAGAAGAAACTTTGGCAGCAATCTTACCCTCTTGATTCAAAGCCCCACCACCTTGCTGTCTGCCATCAATTCCAGCTGTAACCACCTGGTATGGTGGCACCACCCCACCTGACGGCGGCGCGGATGTCGCGGCTGCATAATAGACCTGCCTGCCAGTATTGTCGTAGGCCACCTGGGCATATCCAGATTCAGACACCCCAACCTTCGGCTGAGGTACAATTCCAGGAGTTTCAGTGTAAGCTCCAACTTTGGCTTGGGTATGTGAAAGCGACGCCGGCGGTGCCGCATTGTACATTTCGGCCGGGACCATTCTCGGAACTCCATAGTAAGGCTGGCCAACTGGTCCAGTCATAGGTCGCAAAGTTGTTGCATGGTACACTCCGGCCGGCGCTGGGATGAAATACACCGGCTGTTGCTGATCAGTTCCAACTGCAGAAGTCCCCAGTGGATAAGCAGTACTTGCCATGTGCCTTTCAGGCAAAAACGTTCCCGCTGCCGACGCAGGAACTGGACCTGTATGCACATGCGATGGCACAGGTGCCGGCGTAACTTTCTCTGGATTTTTCTGAGAGAAATAGTCCACAGTATAAACTCTTCCATTACCTTCGTCGCTTTTCCGCTGTAGGGGCTGCTCATTGTTCACAATGTGTAATCTCTGCAAATCCTGGATCTGTCTTTGGATCTCGGCGGCGGAGAGCAATGGTTCTCCAATCACGTGCCGATCCTCCGACACACATTCTAATCCCGCTGACAAATCCTTCGCCGCTACATCCGGAGCCGTAGGAACAGGAGCAGAATCGGGCAATTTCGTTGTAGGAACCCCCGGGTATGCCTTATCCAGACCAAACAGAAAATCCGGGTTCGTAGCCGAGACCGGAGCCGGAGGCGATGAGCCATCCGCCGGTTGAATCTGTACAGAATTGAGAGCATCCACAAACCACTGCCGCTCGGATTTCAATTCGGACGACCCAAAACTGGGCGGAGCTGATGGGGCGAGGGGAAAAAGGAACAACCTCAACCGAGCGGGCTTCGCGGAGGCACGGTACAAGCGGTCGTACTCAACCATCATGTGCTCTAGATCCTCATCGTTGGTTACAGAAATCAAAGCATCGAGATCCTCACCGGGAAGTTGGTACTTGAAGCAGACGTCGGCATCGCAGAGGGAAGAGAGCTTTAACATGAGAGCGGAGAACTTGATGTTGCGATCAACAGCTAAGATCTTGGTATCCCCGCCGATGTAAGCAAGCTGATTATCGTGAGGCCTGGGTTGGATTTTTCCGCCATAGCTGCACATAAGCTTGATTTTGTAATTGGCGGTGGAATTATTGTTGGGTTCATCCCAAGGAGGGTTGTCGGTGTCGATTTCGCGAGACCTGGGGGAGGAATCACGCGAATCAGGATAGGAAGAGTAGGAAAAGTTCTCCATGGATAGGTGTTTGGAGAGAGTGCGTCGGAGAATTAGGGGTTGATAGAGAGGGAGGAGGAGGAGGGCATGGCAAGACTTCGGATGGTTTGTGTAGAGTGAGAAAAACGGCGTGACGGCACACCGGATCTTTTATGGGACGTGGGGTAGGGGATTCCCATAAAGTGACGCGAAATTCGGAACTCTCTCCATGATGCGGGTCCCACTCCCAGCCCTTTAGATTGTTCAGGTTCAAAACGGGCTTCAAATTTCTCTCCGCTGGATGCAGATCCTTTTTATGTGGCTCTGTAGAATTGTATAGTTGAAAAGCAAAAACAAAGTGAGTGCCTTTCGTATTTTTAATTTTCAAAAACACTATTGTTTTTTTCCCTAGTCAATTCAATTGTAAGTCGAGCGTTTACTTCAACTCC
Organism: Acacia concinna; assembly: GCA_037177275.1. Lineage (NCBI taxonomy): Eukaryota > Viridiplantae > Streptophyta > Magnoliopsida > Fabales > Fabaceae > Acacia > Acacia concinna. The sequence continues at coordinate 4,773,904 of JBAGKO010000011.1, forward strand.
TGGTTTAGAGTAATTTGACTATGACTTATAAAATATTATTTATTTTTATAAGTGAGTTATAATAAAAAACTTTTAAAAATAAATAATTTATCATAAGTAAAATGTGTTTGGATTGAAGGTAGAAAAAGTACTTATTGAAAGTAGAAAAAGTTATTTGTATTTGGAGTATGAGTAAAAAAAGTGATTTATAAGAGATAAAAAAGTGATTTATTTTGAGAAGCCACTTTTTTTAATTTCTCTTCATAAGTTACTTTTTACTGTAAGCTACTTATATTTATAAGCCTCTACCAAACATCCCATTTACCAAAAGCTACTTTTTTTTCTGTAGAAAAATCATAAAACGCTCAAAAACGCTATCACCAAACAAGTTCTAAATCATTAAAAGCCCGTTTAGTTGGCTTATGAAAAGTAACTTATTTAGCTTATGTGGCTTTTGATAAATAACTTATAACAATAAGTAATTTATTAGAAGTCAATTGTGTATGGATTGGAGGTAAAAAAAAGTGACTTATTGGGAGTAGACGAAGTTATTTGTGTTTGTATTGGAAGTAAAAAAAGTAACTTATGAGAGAGAAAAAAAATAACTTCTTTTGAGAAGTCACTTTTTTTTACTTATAAAAAAAATAACTTATTGATATAAGTTATTTTTTTTATAAGCCCGCATAATTCTATAAACTCCTTATTTTTAAAAGTAAAAATAAAAAAAAAAATGCTGCCCGCCGCCTGCAGCAAACAGGCACTAATTTTAATTGTATAGCCATGGAAAGAATTTGTTTTTTTATCAAATAAGCGGCTTACAGGTACATTAGGCTCCCCAAGCTAGAGCCTATATATGATAATATTCAAAACTTTGAATAAGTCTATATTCACTAATTAATTATTGAATTTATTATGAACCAAAAAAACATTTTTAAAAAAGTAGTATATATAAAAAGTAAACATAAGAAGGGGTGGCTTTCATTTATCTCTCCTGATAAATGGGATTCATTATTATCCTTGGAAGGTCAAGAATGGGTGCAATGGAACCTCAAACAGGATATAGAAAAAAAGTCCATTAGGAAAGTTAAATGAAATATTTTATTTGGGTACATTTGTTGGGACAATTGGGTAGCTCGTTGTAATAGATTGTTTGGCTCTAACTTTATAAGTGGAAACGAGGATGCGAATGACAGCTTGTTTAGGGCATGTTGGGACCAAGATCTTCAGAGAAACTAGAAGTCTTATAGTGTTCCTAGTATGTCTCATATGACGGACGTCAACATGGAAGATGATGAGATTCAACTTGAAGCTGATGGCTCGGTCTAAGCAAGTGGTAGCAGTGGTTGCGGAGGTCTACTTAGAGATTATAAGGGCAACTGGATATGTGGCTTCAACTGTAAACTCATTAACACACTGCCAATTATTGTAGAGATTTTGGGCATTTTGAATGGGTTGCATATTTGCTGGACGAGAGGATTCTGGAAGATAGCCATCTATTCATATTGCATGGATGCTATTAACCTCATTTTAAGGGGTACAGCTAGAGATCACCCTTTCTTTGACATCATTAATGAAACTATAAGTTTTGTGCATAGGGCGTGGAATGTAAAGTTTTTTCATAGGACTAGAGAAGGTAATCAGATGGCTGACTATTTAGCTAAATTGGCCCATAAAATGGTAGATAATTTTTGTATAATTGATAAACCCCCGTCAATCTAATAAGGGTAGGTGGGAGTTTGATGAAGGAAATTGTGGTAGTAGTCTTGTGTGACATTTGAATTGTTGGTATTACAGTTTGTTTAAAAAAAACATCAACTCTTTTCTAACTTATTAGAATCGTCTCTGAAAGCATTTTTATAGAGAGAAAACCTATTGTTGAAGATCACCAGTAACAAAAAAATTCATGCTATTTTACGGTATTGTGAAGGCAAATATACAACCAAAGAATTTGTAGGAGATTGAAAATAAAAATAGCTATATCAACTATATGTCTAAAAAAAGCAATGTGACCCGTTTACAATCTGATTGGTCTTAAAATGGGTCGGATAATCATACCGTTATTACATAATCATAATTGGACTATCATCTTTTACCCACACTTTTTTTTTATGATTTGAAGTTGATTGCGATTAATAATTATTTTCATTTTAAAACAATATTAATATTCCTTTATAATAATTGTCGAATAATAGGTGATTTTTAAACTTTGAATAAACGTACATTCAGCAACCCAATCAAATTAGGCACAATTTAACATCCATTTTAATCACGCATTTTATTGTTGTAGTAAATTGACTAGAAATGAAAAAAATTAAATTTGAAAAAGAGGCATTAATACACTTTTATAATAACTGGATGGATGTTAATTAGTAATTGTATAGTTACAAAAATTTATTTACTTCTCTAGTTTTATATATAAGATGGAGAGAGAAGAAAAAAATTGATCATAGTTATAAGACAATAGGATAAAACTTTCATATGAATGTGTAATTTTACCTTTTATTATTATGATATTGATTTTTATTTTTATGTGATATAAAATCTATTAAATAGGGATAAATTAGAAAGTTGTTGAATTCTATAAAAAAGTTGATGAAGTTCGAGATTTTTTTTCATCCATGTAAAATATTAAAAGCTTATGATATATAGAATGAGAGAAGTGTGTATTGTTCGGGAGGAAAAAAAAATGAAGAAGAGGTGTGTATTGTTAATAGAATTTACCTCCCTCCTTAGAATACACGGATTAAACCCATCGTCTGTGGGTTCAACTGGTGAGGGAGTTGGACACGCTCAGAAATGGAGTGGTGTTCGATCCCTAGGAAGACCAATTTGTTGTGGTTCTAGTTGCGGCGCTCGGGGAGGCATCCTATCTCTAAAGTGTCTAGGTTAACGTTTGAGGGTAATTGATAGCTCGCCTTGCCCGACATTGATATCACCTAGGAGGAATGGAGATTTCGCCTTACCCATAGATTGTGGATGAGCCTGACCCCTTTCCAAAAATTTCACTATCAAAAAGAAAAAAGAATACACAGATTAACACTAGTTGTCCCTGACAACCCTAATCAATATATTGATGGAATGGTACCGTGATTATTTAAAATGTCTTTAATTATAAGTAAATTTATTTAACATGAATAGGTGGGAGTTATATATATATATAAATGAAATGACTCCAAATTTATATTTTACAATCTTCCACGAATGAATCGGAAAAGCATAATTGTTGTTTATGATACAAGAAGGTAGATGTAAATCTTCAAGCACTGTCCTATTGAGTTGTATTAACTACTAAATTTTATGAAGTAAAATTTATCATTGCTATTTAGTAATTACGTAGGTGTGTGATTATTTACTCTTTAAATAAAATAATATAACTAATAATGTATGAAATAGAAGGAAAAATATATAAATATGTAAAAACTCTCCGTACAACGCATGAGCAGCATATTCTCAATAAGATAATAAGAATAAGAATTCTAGAATTAGTAGGGTGCACAAGTTGAAACAGTAACCCACAAACCTCAATTAAATATAAAAACTGGTACAAGTCTTGTTGACTTTTTAGATAATTCTATAAAAAAATTATATTATTATAAGATATTAAAATTTATCATTTTTTAATTATATTATTTGACTTATAAATTAATACATAATATAATAAAATACAATATAAAATATAATTAAGTAATATAATCACCTTTCTTAATATTCACAAAAAAAATTAACGAAAACTTATAATTAGAATGGGAGGTAATATAATATAGAGAAAACATTTCCTCACAAAAATACTGTGTGTGTGGAAAATAATTAAGTTATGTTTTTTATATCTATTTTGTTAGGTTCTTCAATCACATATAATCATGTATTTTATTTTTTTAATTATTATTATTATTTAATTATAAATTGAACTACAACAAATGTGACACATGTATGTGTGATTAAAATATTTAATATAATAAATGTAAAAAATTTGGTGTAAGTGTAAATTTTATATACACACACAGACATACCAATAAAGAAAACAGCGTTTCCGTGGATTCAGTTAAATCAGCGGCGGAGACACTGCTCTGGGTTCTTGTTTACTTGCTCGTTCTTGGGAATTAAATTTGTCGCCTTAGATACTTATCTTTTAAGGTAAAGAAATATTGAGAAATCTTTATTTATTGTTGTTCATGCCATGCAATGCAATGCAGGCCAGTGATTTTCGGCTTTGGCAGGGCGAGAGAGAAACTTGTGGGCCGGGGGACTGGTCTGCACCAGCAACTTATCACCATCAGATTTTGGTGCTGATCGGCAGTAAGTAAAGGAAGCGTGAAGATGCTGCCTTCTAGAAAAGTCAGTCCAAGCCACTAAACAAGCCATTTATTTATTTTTTTAAAGAAAAAATAAATATGAGACGTGGCAGTGAGATTGTGAGATTAAAGAGTGATCAAATCAGATCCCTTTTTTTTTTTTTTTATCATGGTCATTAAGTTTAACATTACTAGTGGTAAACATTCTTTCTCCCGAAGCTCGAGGGTGATCCACTGCCGAGTTTGGCTTTCGTTATATAGTAATGCCACTTTTTGATTTTGCAAAATCAATGGCTACTTAAGGTAAGTAATTATGGGGTAACAATTCAAACAGGGATATTTGTAAATTTTCCTTCTTCTTCTTCTTCTTCTTTTTTTTTTTGCGGTGGTTCGGCGTCATGTTTTACACGGCACATCGTATAGTAAAGTTTGTAAAAGTACAAAATTCAAAATCATATTTTCCAAAATAATAGCATGTTGTTTGTTAGAAAAATTCTAATAAAATACTTTATGAAATTTTAAAACCTAAAAATGGCGGTTAATATTTTAAAAAGATACTAAAATATTTCAAAAAGACACTAAAATTTAACTAAATTAGATTTTGCAGATGTTGATACATTTATCAAAATATTCCTGAGTTATTTAAAATTAAAAGAAAAAGAAAAAAATTGTTTCTCACTAAAGTACAAGCGCTTGAGATTGGGCCAGCCACCACCCACTGGAGTTGGTGGGGGGTGGGAAGTTTTTTTTTTTTGAAAGCTTTTTTTTGTTGGCAAAATTTTGGAACTGTTTCCACCCCATTTGGTTATGAAGAGGTTTTGGCCACCAAAGCCTCAACACACACACAAGTAAATTATGTAAAGTGAACATAAAAGTCTAATGCTATTAACTAAATAAATAACAGAAATGATGGAATGTGTAATATGATTGATTAGATAGGTAATGTGATTAATTAAAGGCGTATTAGTATTGAATAAGAAGTAATTGGAGATATAATGAAATTAATTAGACAAGTAATGGGATTTATCAAATGAGTAATGTTGCTGACTAAATTTGTAATAAATTTAATCAATGTCATTAATCTTTAATCATTCATCAAATGAGTAATAGGATTAATAAATTCGTAATAGATTTAATCAACTTCATCAATCTTTAATTATCTTTATAAATGTCATTAATCTTTAATAAATTATCTTTAGGGTTTAAAAAATTCAATTACTCATTTAGTGAATGATTAAAAATTAATGACATTGATTAATTATCATTAAAGATTCACGATATTGATTAAATCCATTACAAATTTAGTGAATCTACTACTTATTTGGTGAATGATTAAATATTAATGACATTGACTAAAGATGATTAAATTTGTTACGAATTTAGTCAATCACGTTATTTCATTTAGTGAATCTCACTATTCATCTGATAAACCCTATTACATCTCAAGTCACTTTTCATTTAATAGCAATATGCCTTTAGTTAATCTTATTACTCATTTAATCAATCTCATTATGCATTTCGTCATTCTCGTTACTTATTTGACATTTATTTTCACTCTATATTTTTACTTGTGTTTATATATGTTGAGGACCAAAACCTCCTTATAACTAAGTGCGGGAAGTTGGATTGCCACCCCCATCACTTGATTATAAATTTTTGTCCAAAAAAAAAAAAAGCCTTCCACCTCCATTGGTGTCGAAGCTTCGGCAAAAGGCAATTTTTACTTTTTTTTATTTTAAATAATTTAAGAATATTTTTTATAAATATGTCAATATTTATATAATTTAATTTAATCTATAACATGTTATTATCTTTTTAAAATGTTAGCATATCATTTTGAGGGCATTTGAATTTCAAATGTGAATTTTTCCCCGGTTTATTCCCACATTCAATTTTTTTTATAAAAGACAAAGTCTATAATCAAAAGGCTGCTATAGCAGAGTAGATGGAGATTCGGTCAAATGTACCATGATTTGTGCACAGGAGTACTTAACCACCAACCTCTCCTATTTTATTTTTTTTAGAAAAATTTTAAAAAAATTAATTATATTATTATTATTTTTCTTGACTTGCAATTATATTATTTTAAAGTATTAAATTTTAATTTTTTTTCTTTAAATTATTTTGTTTGACTTATGAACTAATATATAAGATAATTAAACGTAACATGTGATATGTTTAAGTAATTTATTTTGCTTCCTTAACTTCTCTAAAAACATTAACGGAACCTTATAATTATGATTGAAAGGAGTATTAGAATTCTGAATATATTCTCTCAACTAATTTTTTTTATTTACAAGAAAAAAAACTGGTCTTTTTATTTGAACTTATATTAATATCATGCCTCACTTAGATAAAAAAATGTTTCTAACATTCACCTTTTATTTTACTTTGCAAGCTTTAGCATAGTTTTAATCTTATTTAGAGAAAATTTATATACAATGTTTAAATTTGGGTATGATATATTAAAATACCGATTAATTTTTATTAAAAGTGGGTACAATACTATATACATTTGGTTGGTGAAAAAACACTCAAAAACATTCAAAATGGAAGTAAAAGGGGCTCACATTTTCTTACATATACACATATGTAACAATGTTAGGTTATATTTATTAATGTTGACATTTTTACTTTTATTTTGAATGTTTATGGTATTTTTACACACTAACTCTTAAATTTATTTGATCCAATTATCCAATCAAACCTCTCATACGTGATTTGTATTAATAATTAATTAATTATGGGTTTTATAAATATTTCATGCCGGTAGTTCAAGTCTCTTACATAAAGGAACTAAAATTCCTTTTTTTTTAAAAAAATAAATAAAGTTTCCTCTAAAATTTTCTCTTACAAAAAATCGGCACTAATAATATTTCAATCAAGTTGGGCCTAATCTTTACTTGTTTATTTTGTCGATAATAGTGGGTTTATACGACATATTTTTTTGGGCCCCTTCTAGTCTTTGACCCAAAGTAACTAGGCCTTGTCTGTGGCCCCATTGCAAAAACAAACGTATACTGGATACCACAGCAGACCCAGAAAATATGTCCAACCTATAAATGGGCCTGGCTCTTAACAGCCTTAATTAAACCCAGAGTGAAATATGATGTCCACTAAAATTTTGTCGTTTTCGTTTTTCCAAACAGAGAACCCAATTCGTTTTTTTTAAGAAATTTAATCAAACTAATTACATTATTTTAAAATATTAAAATTTATTGTTTTTCTTTAAATTATATGATTTAACTTATAAACTAATATATAATATAATAAAACACAATATATTATATAATTAAGTAATAGAATTAATTTTTTTAATATTCTCTAAAAAATTATAACTATATATTACAATTAAGACCGGAACAAGTATTGAAATTCAAGGAATACAAGAGGACGAAGGAGTTAGAAAATAGTGCCGTATGTGAACGAACTTGGTGCGTGCGTGCGTGCACGCACGTGTAAGTGGTTGATCTTGTTGTAAAATCACTCACAATGAACCCTATATTTAAGGGAAACCGCCCCCCTATATAGTCTATAATAAAAACCAAATAATCAGGAGGTGAGGGAAAAGAAATAAAGTGCAAATAAAAGCAGCTTTGCCCTTTTGATTGGATGTAGTAACTATGCTTCTCGTCTTTTTCGCTTGTAAAAACTATAAAGCTGACAAAAAGTCGCTCCATTGATTAGTCTGTTGAGAGCCTTTTATTTTATTTTATTTTAGAAAAACCCCTAACAAAGAAAATCTCATAGCCTAGAGGGCACTTAATAACAGTGAATGCACTGCTCACTAATTCAAATAGCCTCATATTGCCTTTATTAGCTCTTTTAGGCCATTCCTGTGTCCAGCTTAACAAAGACTAAACCCAATTTTAACTGAACTCACCTTTATTATGTTAGCTGTTTCATGTTTAATTCTACTTATACATCAATACATTTCTGTGCATCGCTCTCTCCACATATCCCGCGAATAAGTCAGATAAATTTTTATAACCATATTATGATATTAGATGTGTTTTTAATTTCCATAACTTTAGCATATAGAGATGTGAAGGTTCTTCTGAATCCTAGTCCAGAATATTCCGAATTGCTTAAACTTGCGGCATTAGCTTCTGTAATATCTCGTCCAATAAGTAGTCATGAATGATGATCACTTGATCAGGATTCATTATCATCAAAATCATAATAATTTTTTTTTTTGGGTGTGGCTGTTACTACTACATATTTATCTATATTTAATTGTTGTTTTTGTTCATATATATATAACAGTTAAAAAACTACCACATATATTTCTCTAAATACGACAGTCTTCCAATGAAAAACGTTATATATATATGCTTCTTATAAATGATAGTTGTTAATTAACGACCGCTATATATATCAATATGTGACGATTTTTATTAAACAACCACCAAGTATATCATTTTTTTGTTTTACATGACCAACCATCATCATTTTATCTTATAGAACATTTATATTGAGCCCCGGAGAATTTCATGCCCTCTATAGATTAATATCCAGCCGTTTATTATTTTATTAAATTAAACCATAATATGAAACATTATATATTGGTCCTAAAAGGACAGAAGATTCATTGGAGGAGCTCAATAAATAGATTGCAAAACAAAATGATGATGATCGATCTTATGAAACAAGATAAACGCAATAGGCAAGAAAAATAGGGATGTGAATAACGTAACAAAGTTTTACTTTTATGCGATTCACCA
>JBAGKO010000011.1:4782998-4805958 GCA_037177275.1 Acacia concinna
TTACTTAATTTATATACGTTTTTTTTATAGAATCCTCATATATGTGACAGACATATGTCGCTTCAAATTTCACATCTTCATAGATGACAGTTTTTAAAAAACCGCCATAAATATTTTTTTATATATATGTTTTGAAAAAATTATCATATATAATTAGGCGGCACGTTGATTCAAATCCCACCTCTTTATATATAGCGAGTATCATATTATCACAATATATATAATATTATATATACACATTTTTGTGGTTGTGTGTAACGAATTATCATTTGTGCCACGATAATCTCCAATACGTAGTACATAATAAATGATTCGTGCTCTGGCCTCGAATATATACTCCGTATTTCATAAGTACTTAATGCCCTCAAAATATAATTCGAATATATTTCGCAAGTCCACGTTAATGGTTCTTAATGTACGTTTTAATGACCATCCAGCTGGATTGTCATCTTCATGCACATCCCAAATATTCCAAAGCCAAATCAAAACACACGCGATTCATATCACATACATGTACTCTCTCTCACTGTCTTAATTATAAGATTCAGTTAACTTTATTTAAAGAATGTTAAGAAAGTTATTACATTTTTTAAAATATTAAAATTTATCGTTTTTTTAAATTATGTTGATTAAGTTATGAATTAATATATACTCCTTCCATTTCTATTTATAATATATATATTTTTATTTAAATAGGATTATCCCTTTTTATAAGATACCATTTGACTTTGTCTCGGTAAAAAATGCACTTTGTTTCATTTTACCCTAATTCTCTTACATCATTTATTTCTTATACATTTTCTTTCTTCCTTTTATTACATCATTACACTTTCCCTCTCTCATTTAAAAATATGAGTGCTTTTAAAAAATAGTTATATTTCTTACGTATTTACTACTTTTAACTATTTTATTAAAATATCACAATTTAGTTAAAAATATCTTATATATAGAGATAAAGGAAATAATATAACAAAACATAATACATGACATAATCAAATAATATAATTAGTTTTTTAGATTTTTTAAAAAAAAGTTAACTGAGTCCGGATAGAGTATTAATTATTCTCAATTATTCCTTTTAAAAAACCTGACACATGTCACGGAACATGACCGTCTTAATTCTCACACCGTAATTCCATGTAGATATAAATAATCATATAATCATACAAACATATATATATAGGCACAAATGATTACACGAACCCTCACTTAAAAACATACAATAATACGATAATAAAATCACGAGGAGTATATGGAACATTATGAGAATTTGTCGTTTCTGCTAAAGTCTGAAAATTCTAGAACCGTGGGACAAACTAGCCACCTGATGCCTGCGATATCTTTTACGCTTCTCATCACTCAACTGTATATTATAAACAATTAGTTTGTCAATGACACTATTAATTCCAAATTTAACGCGAAAACGACCTAAACTAATAAGTTATAGCAGTGTGAATTTAATTAACTCAGCCAGCTAATTTATAACTATATAGCGTGGTTTAATTAATGGCAATATAATATATATATACACACACAAACTAATATTATATAGCTATAGTTTGGAATACTCCACAAGCAAGCGAGCTAGGGGTATAGCTGAAATTGTCTGTAATTAATTACAAAAATGAAACCGATCAGTTTGGAGCCACAAATTTTGGTCCAGTAAACAAACAAGTTGGATTAGATAATTTAATTCGTTTATAATTGATTACCTGGAGAATTGGATTCTTAGCTTTTAGTACGTAGTCCAAATAATAAATCTCGATTGATTTTCTGGGCTTGTTTTTCAGAGATTCTGCCCCCACATAAATTTGACTAAAAATTAGATCAAACCAATGCAAGCTTAAACTAACTTGCTTCTTGCGAGAAAAGACAAATTAATGAGTCGCTAGCTGGGTATTGCCACAGCTTAACTGAAATTGTTTGTCTTTTTTGGGGCCCAATCATAAATAAGCCAGTTGTAATTCCCTTCCGGAGAGGATACGATGAGAATTTTAGATTACTTCTTGCATATATATTAAAATAGTACTTAATCGGATTCCTAATATCAGAGTCAATTCAAGTAACCAATTTGATAACCAGTTGGTAGGTATTAATTAAAAAAGTATTATTAGAGCTATTTACCTTATGATGGAAATTTTTAATAGGAAAATACTTAGGTCAAGTTCCTTACATCCATTTTGTTAAGTTCCCCAATCACATGGAACCATGTGTTATATGTTTGAATTATTATCAATTAACTATAATCTCAAATGCAATAAATGGGACAAATGGTTATATGTGATTGAAAAACTTAACAAAATAGATGTAAAGAATTTGATATAAGCACGATCTTTTTTAATATGTATAATCAAGAAGGAGGATAGTTTAAGGGAAAAAAATTTAGAAGATAAAGTAGATTAAAGTCATATATTTGAAACTAATTAATATAAATAAACCCTGACTAGCTAATTCATACATTTAAATCAAGAAATCATCTAATTGCGAAATCTTAGTTGCAAAGCTAGCTTGTACTTTTGGTATTGGTATATTTCAATTTGTAAAATATTAATAAAAATACACACAAGGTGATGACATTTTCAAATGTAGAAAGTAGGTAATTATTTTGGATGTAAGTGACTGATCACTATTTAGATGTAATAAATGGCTTATTATGGAGTACGCGAAGTAAATATGTAAGGAAAGTCTTGTCTTACATTTTATGTATAAAATCTCATACCATTTCTTATTGGTTTCCAAACACCCCTAGTTTTTATTTCTTATTTGAACATGGGCTCAAACCGTAACTAAGTATTATATAATTATATATATATATATATGGGGGCATAAATAAAAGATATTTTCCTCTTCTTCCACAGGCATATTGCATGGTTTAAATAATTACTTTATTTGAAATTGAATGATCAACGGTAGGTGAAACAATAATACGTATAACATGCATTTTCCTTATTACACTGTAGTGCGGCCTTCCTACAAAGAACCGTCCGTCTTGCATGAAACACACACACACACACAAATGCATACGTTTTTTTTTTTTTGTTTTTGCTCGAAAACATATATATACTTCGAAGCCTTGGAAAAAGATCGATCACAAGTAGGCTGGAGAAGTCCCTACTCGTTGATATATATAAATTCACACACACACACAGAAGACCTTATTTATACGATTAAAATCTATATTTTAGAAAGTTTATTCTGTTCAAAAAGCTATTCTACAAAAGTTAATCTAAACGTTTTTTATAAGAGGATTTCGACTAAATTTAAATTATTAAAAATTATACTTTAACCTATAAGTTATTCATAAGGTAATAAATGAACTTCTAACGATTATATCCTATCAACTTACATCAATTAATTATTAATTGATGTGAGGAAGAGAGGAGAGAGAAATAAAAGAAAAATAAGAGAAAATGCATACCCTTTCGTCAATGAATGTAAATATGAAAAAATTTATCAATTTGATATGTTTTTTTTTGTTCGGACAAAATGGAGTACAATTACTAACTAATAAAAAAGAATTGAGTTGCATTGGTAAAATTTACCTGGAACTAAAAAGCAGGACTTCCAATCTCGACTCTCGAAGCAAAAGAAGTAGGGCCGTTTTTTTTTTTTTTAATTCTCAATAAGCAACACATGATTGTGCAAAGTAAGCCAGTAGTTACGTGCCTATGTACTCCGTCAGTAGCAGCAAGTTGATGTACGACAATCTTCGCATAATAACTCGCTAACAGTTCTCACATCAACCTCAAAAAAAAAAAAAAAAAGTTATGGGAGGAAATATTGAAAAATGAAAACGTGAAAATAGATGGGAATATTAGAAAGTGGAGTGGATTGAAATTTGGAAAATTTGAAAAAAAGATAAGTGAAATAGAAAAAAGACAATTTAGTACAGCGAAATCTGAAAGTTCTAAATCAGTCTATTTTGTATTTTTTAAGTAATTACAAAAATGTCACTGAATTTTTCACAACACCAATTTTACAATTCACAATACGGGTATCCAAATTAACAACACCAAGTGCTACACATTTATACTGTGAGTTGTACTGAATTGTTTTTTCCTATTTTCAATGTTTTTTTTAGAATTCTCCTATTGAAATTCGTGATCGAGCCAATAATATTTTTTTAAAAAAAATCATCTGTATAAAGAATACGTACGCGGGTGTCTATATATATATATATATATATATCATATATGCGTGTGAATGTCCTTTTATAAATTTGGAAACGCGTTTGATCATATATAGATCCTTAATTCAAAACCTCTATAGATTATCGTAATCTTCAATCTCTGATACAACCTCATAAAGTCTAACTTGTTGACATAAAGATCAGGCAATTAATTGCCGATAGATACATCATAAACATATTGATTATTGTTTTAAATTAAAACTCATCATGTATGGTGGTTAAAAATTTAATGAAGTTATAATTACTTTTAGATCTATATACACACATGATCTTGATTTCTTTTTTCTTTTTCTTAAAAAGGGCTAAAGTGTAAAATTATTTTGAAAGTTTTCACTCAGAGGCAATTCGTCTCAAAATTTTTAGTGAATAATTTTGCCCTAAAGTTTTTAAAAATAACAATTTTGTCTTTGGCTGTTTTCTCCATTAATTTTAACTATTAATTAACCAAACACGTTAAACTGTCAGTCCATATGTCATCTACTTTATTTATTATAAGGTGAAAAATTGTTTTGAAAATTTTAAATATAACTTTTTTAAAAAATGAATTACATTATAAATAGACTTTCTGAACAAATTTTCACCTTAACAAAAATAAAATAAATAATACGTGGATTGCCAACCAACTCAATATATTTAATCAATTAATGCATATAACAGCTTAGGGTAAAATTGTCCTTTTTTAAAACTTTTAAAATAAAATTACCCTTTAGTAAAAATTTCTAAATCGATTTTACCCTTTATTCCTCTGGAAAAAAAAAATAGCTGCATATAATCCATATCTACGAAAATTGGGTGCTTGTTTAATTTGAAGTACATTTTAAACGTGAAACAGGAAAAGCCTTACATTAATAAGGGTGATTGATGGGTTCAAGCCAGCCGAATTGTACTCCAAAAGTAGTGTTTATAAAAATTTCAATTGATGATTGAAAAAATGAATTAATTTCAATTAAAACCAATGGTTAAAATAAAAATAAGTTTTTTAATTAAAAATACAATAATGTTATTTTTCTCATGAACAGACAAAATATTTTTATAAATAAGTGTATAACTCTTAATGAATAAGTAAAATTCTCTTATGAACAAGTGTGCAATTTTGACAATTGAAGATTGATGTGTTGTTCGTAGGAGGATTATACTTGTTTACAAATAAGAGTCACACACTTATTTATAAAAGGATTTTACTTATTCATGAGATAAAGGACATTGTTATCTTTTTACCTAAAAAATTTATTTTCATTTTAGTCTTTAAGTTTTAACTGAAATTTCAGAATGATCTGAAATTTTAACTTAAATAATTTGCTTCTTTCATCCTCACTTAAAATTCTCCCTTTTAAATATTGATAGAACAACTGAGGGCACCTTTCTTCGGATATTTATTTATTCGTTTTAACCATTGTATTTTTGTTCATCCATCCAGTATGCACTAAATAATTAAACATAGATTATCGGCCCATTGATTTGTTTTCCTATCCAACCAATTCAATCAAACGATCGACATGTGGGAATACAATATATATTTATATATATAGATCAAGCTGGGCTGGCGTACATATGAATTAAAATTAATTAATGCAATTAAAGTTGTCAACTAATTACAAGTTGGATGCCAATATGATTAAATGCTGAGTACAGGATAATAATTAATGCATGAAATTCCTGCCAGTTCAATGATATAACTTGACTGGATCGAGTAAAAGTGAAAAGCAAAATTAAATTAAAAGAAGATGGCCGGATGATACAATGCATATATGTCAAGAATAGTCTGCCTCCATTGATATAATATTGATAGCGATGCTTAAAGGAGCTGTACACTCACAAACTTTAATATCCGCAAAACACTCTTTTGAAAAATGATGATCAACACGGTTAGGGAGCGAGAGGCCACTAATATAAGTTCTCCAATAATTACTTGTTAATTAGCCTCATCTACATACATTTTAGTCTCCTGAAATTTTACAATTTACTATCATCGATCAGTTTATTATTTAATTTAGCTAACTTTTTCCGTGACGTTATTGTCCAAATTGTCGTCATGCATTTGCTTAACTCGGGAGGAACTAAAATAATGATTATTTTATTATTATGTTCTCCATCCTGTCCTTATTGTCTCAGTTTAAACTATATATTTTTTTTTATTATTACAAGGTATTCCCTAAATCTAGAACTAACCATCTGCTTACTGTGGGTTCCTCTATGAGAATAACAGCTGGTCAGAAGATTTAACGCTGCTCAATTTAAACTATATATTGCTTTTATGCTTTTATTAAATAGATACTTTTATATTAATTAGTCTCCACTTATCATTATTATTTTTCATTTAATAATTTATTACTCATTTTATCTCGTATTTTTTGTCATGATGTCTCATATATTTTATATTCATTATCTTTCACCAAACTGATTTTCATTATCAGGGTCACACTTAAAAAAAAGAAGAAGATATTTTTGATATGTTTATCATTTTTAATTAATCTTAACCACCAATTTATTTTTCGTGATTGGAAAGAAGGTCGCTTATAAAATGTACGGGAGACAAACTCCCACGAAATCAAAGTATCGATGAAATTGGGTTTTCCGCTATTAGTAGTATATATTTTACTCACTTTTGCTATTTATCATCAGTATAAAAAATAATTTTGTTAAAATGCAGTTTTTGAAATTAACATCACTAATATGATGACAAGAATATTTTTAATGACCGATGCTCTAGTTTATTTCTACGCAGGTAATAATTTGAAGTTATACGCCAATAAAGGTTGGTCTAGTTGATAAGGAATTGGTTTATACCTTATAAGGTCGTAAGTTCAAATCCCGGTGCTGATGTAAGAACCTTATTGATGGGCAATTTGTAAGTACTTTTCTAAACACTTTTTGAGCTTAGAGGCATGCCCTGACTTTGGTGAGCCCTTAGGATCTAACTCACCTAAACTTTCTTTTATAAAAAAAAATTGAAGTTATATGCTACTCTTTTTTTTTTGCTTTCGCAAGGTATCCCTCAGCTCGGCAGGCCAATGACTAATCCTCCGCTCATTGTGGGTTCCTCTATGGGAATGATAGCTGGGCAGGAGATTTAACGTTGCTCCATATCTAAGGCCAGTGATCGAACTCCTGACTAAGGTCAAGGGTGGAAGAGCCCCCACCACTCTACCACACACCCCTAGTTGAAGTTATATGTTTCTCTATGAGTCAATGTGTTGTGCTAACATTATTTAATGATTGTGATTTTTTTCATTTACTGGAATTAATGTATTTCGTATATATGTAGGCAAATCCTAACGAAATAAAAGTAACCAAGGATTGGATAAAAGTATAGATGAAATTAAGTTTATTATTTATTAATTAATTTAGATACCCATCAGTGATAGTAAAATCATCCCTAAATCCAGTGACGAAGAGGACAATTATCTCCCAAAACTTTGAACCCTCATGAAAACAATTAGCAAAATATATAATAAAAATAATAATAAGTAAGTTTGTAAGCGACAAGAGCAGGTAGGAGTACGTAGGTACAAGTAGTGGTTGGAAAGGAGAGAGTGTAATTGGTGTAAATATGTTGATATATATATATATATATATATGAAACACAGCGACAGATAAGAAGAATATATAAGACGAAAATGTTTGGTAACCTCCAAAATCTAAATTTCTGTTTTTGTAAGTTGAAATAAAATTTTTATCACGTATTCGTCTCATAAATTAAAAAAACTAATTCAAAACGAAGCAAAAAGTGAAGGCTTGTAGGATTATATTGTAACACATAACATGAATTATATTAACGATAATAATCACACCACACTGCACGACTTTTCATGACCCAATTAATCCAAAACAGGCACCAAGCAATACTATTACTGTGCATTATAATGTGGTGGGGTTTGGCTGTTCTATCTCCATCCTTTTCTATCATCCTTTTCTATAATCTTCCTTTAATTCTCTGCCCATTCATATATCTCTATCTCACTCTCGTGACTTCTCTTTCACTCTCCTTTTTAAAATATCTCTCCATTACCTACAGTACTCACTACACGTATTGTTACCTCTCACTCCCCGATCGATACTAGCTCAGCTCCCATATAGCGAATATATACATACATACATATACATATCTTGATGAGCTGGTCGTCGACGTCTGAGTCTTTCACGACTCATTTTATAGCATTTGCCAGGGGTAATGCATCATATATCAGTGTTTAATTGCCAAGGGTAAACACACGTACACAAGCCGAACCTATCCACAAATTCTGCAAAACGACGACCTATAGCTATTTATATATATATATATATAGCTACCGTACCCTTCAACAAATATAAAACAATAAAGGCGTACGTATAATATGTGTGTGTGTGTGTGTGTGTGTTGAAGATGACGGGTAGGGAGTAAGAAAGTAACAAACAATACGCTAGCAGACAAACGGGCAAGGAGAAGGAAGAAGAGAGTTGGTAGGTGGTTTTGGTGGAGTGAGGAGAATACCAAAATGAGAGATATTGTGGGCTGTGAAAGCTGAGGTTTTAGAGAGATCTGGTTTTCACAAAACCGCCTGTTGCTGTCGGGGACATATGGCAGGAAACTGCCGTGGTTTTTAGTTTTATATGATGATGCCACTCATAACTCACCAGTCATCGATCACCAACAATTCCTATAGTCTGCCGTTCATTTTGAGCCACACACACTCACACTCACACACCATTATATTTGACTCTCTGTGCTCCTCGTGCTTGTTTCTGCTCATTTGCTTTGTCTTCTGCCTCCACCTAGCTCTCTCACTTTTACTTTCCCTGTTCATTATTGTTTTCTGTGTCTTCATATGCTTTCTGATTTTTATGAATGAAAAAGTATTGAAACTAAACTAGACGCTCCATCGAGATTGCCTCATCTATACTTCAACAAACTTCACGTCCGTCTTTAATTGCCAAAAGGACCGATCTGCTGTTGGTTGTACAACTAGAAACATCATCATAACGCAATATTACTTGCTCCTGTTCATGCCGTTACCATCGCTCTCTCTTTTATTTCTTTTAGGCAAAATTGTATTTACGCCTCAACTAATAAAAAATATGATCAAATAGTCCTATAAAACTTTATAATTGTACTAAAGTCTAATGGACTTGGCAATAGGACTTTAGTGCAGCACGGATTTTTATAAAATTATTTAATCGTATTATTTCTTAATTAGGACCTAAACACAGTTTTTCATTTTCTTTATGTTAATGTAAAAAATACTGTGTGTGTACACACACACATATATATATATGAAAGTTTTGGTGCTGCTACTTGAGGAGCGCAAGTGGGTATATACACATAACACTCACACCCTGTGCGGCTGTCCGTGCGCAATAATGGAAATTATATAAAATGGCCACAGCAAAAATCTTGTTTTTGTAGAGACATAATTAAACTGGTCGTATTATATATATAATTATTAATCATACAAGCAGGAAGACAAATTAACGAATTGGTGATTGATATAAAAATGGAATCAGATAGTTTAGTTCGTGACTTCGTACAATCCATCCATTTGGTTTGACAATTGAATCTTGCCAAATCGTTCGTGCATAACATCACACACACACACAATTAATAAAAATTGAAGCATATATCCTTGTTATTTAGGTTATAATATTAACCAACGTGAGGTACTGCTAAGTCATATTGTTATGCATTTTCTCCTTCGGAATGACTCAAAATTCTACATCCAGGCATATATCCTTGTTATTTATTAGGTTATAATATATATAACCATGGATCAATTATTTAAGAAAATACTTTTTCAAAATGAGATATTTTATAATTAGTTCTGACGATTAGAACTTTCAGGCCAAGTCATTCTCGCATCAGAAAGTTTAAGAAAGGCCAGACACCATCATTCCAAAACTTTTTGAAAAATCTGGTGAAGCGAATGATTGACTTTGTGCTTTATCATTTTCATTATATATATATATATATACGTAGAACGTACAGCCTCTTGTTACAAAGGTAGATAAGTCATAATAAGATTAGAGGAAAATTCAAAGTTGAAGGCCTACCTAATAATGGAACAAGGCTTGCCTAATCCCATTTTTTTTCATGTTTTGTTTATTTATTGACTCTTTTTTTTTCCCCTCATCATGTTCAACCTTTCAAGTTTTTTTAGTAATAACGCGATCTCCAGAAAAATAATCATCCTACTCTTTTTGTTTTAGATCTTAGTATAAAACAACTTGGCAACATGAATGTCTTAGAAGTGTACAACGTTAATATTTTCCTTCAGATGGGAAAAAAAAAACCCTCTGTAATTATTGTATACTGTGCGATCTCGTTCTTCTATTATTAGTACCGTTACAATTCACATCTCCTTTTCAAATTCGACGTTTTAAAAGCAGGTAATTGGTTCCAGTTCCAGAGTAATATTGTGAAAATGGGCCCCACGTCTGTTCACGAGGTTGCTGAGTTGACCTCCATCGATAAGTTTTTAGAAAGGAAAATACTTTAGTCATTATTGTAATCCAGTTCGTTCGAGCCACCTACCCCAAAAACAGGAAAATGCCTGATCAAGATTTTAACTACTAGTTAAAATATATTACCATTAATAAAATCTAATTACGTAAACGTGATAAGGTTAATTACACATAAGGCTAATATTAAAATTTTGTGGGTATGCCCTAAAAAAGTGATTAAATGGATATGGCCACCCAACGATAAGTAGTCATTTTTCATTTCAAGCAAGAGTAGTATAGAATTTTTTGTGACGCTTGTCATGATTCATATACTAAACCAGGTTAATTAGTACAGTGATCCAAGTCACACGTGTTAGTTAAAAGGCATTCATTCCTTCGTAAATCACTGGCTTTATTTTTTATTTTGTTTTTCTTGGGGGAATTACACGTAAATTAAATATAGCATGTGACCTAGCTAAATTATTCTTCACACACGGGATGATCATAACTCGAGAAAATAAGACACTTTGGCCCCATGTCCCTTTTCCCGTGACTTTGCATTTCATATATATATACCTTTTTTAATTTTTCACTGCTCTCATAAAACCAGACAGACAGTAGTGATATTATATCCTGTAATCAATCCACTCCTTCAAGGTTGTTACGATAATTAGTTTATTTCTTCATCCTGTGAGAGAATATAATAAAGTACAATGCCTCAATAATACATATACACGATATAATGATTTCCCGATTCACAAGTATATGTACGCAACTTCTTTGGCTCTATACACAGTGTTCTCTACGTTTCTACGTAACATATGACTCTGTGTAATGCGGATAGCATCATTAATTCTTAGGTAGTGCTTAGGCTTATGTGAATAGAAAAGCTGCTAAGTCAAATATGTGGGTGAGACTTTGTCTCTCTGAGTGTGCGTGTGATAGGGTTTTGCACAAGACCTAACCGGGAAATGAAAACCACTTTTATGAATTACAACGGCGATATAACAAGAACAACAACAACAACAACTTACGATTCTAATCACTGGCTAGTTTTATGATCTCGTTAGTTAATGGGGTGGGATCGAGTAAGATATGAAACTGTGTAAAAAGACTAGGAAACCCCTACACCAAATGGGGAGAGGCCAGTACGTGGTTGAAGATCAGAAACCAGCCAAAAGGTCAATTTTGGTGGATGGACAATTTTATTAATGGGCGTTGCAATGTTCGAACATCAGCTGAAACCATAAACACAAGCCAAAAAGTATCCATTTCATCACATGTACGTGTATTATTTTCGTATTCGTATATGAACGGTGTCTTCTCGATCTGCCCCCTACAAGTTGTCAGGTGGAGTGAGAAGTTTCAAATGGAGGCTATATAATTAATTGGAGCTTTTCATCAACCTGTCAGCTTGAAAATGAATGTAAAATAGATATATAGACTTCTTTCTTTCTTTTTTTAATGTGACAAGCATGCACAATATTGCATAAAGTATTTTTGGAATGGAGAAATATAATGCTAGAAACAACAAAAGAGATCACCAACTCATTTGAATTTGTGAGCTAAGCCAAATTTTGGAGGCATTTAAGGGACGGACCCACCTCACATTTTCCTACTGTTCCTTAACAATATTATATTATAGAAGCTTGAACACATGCAAAGAACCTGGCAGGGTTTTGGATGAGTAACTCCATCCTTTTTGGTAGCAGACAAGGGTGAGGGTCAAAGTTTTCTTCTTAGTAAGCCAATTAAATATTTAGTTCCCTCTCTTGATTGCAGAGATTTCGGTGAAAAAGATACCTGTGGTGGGGGAGGGGGGAGAGGAGGGGGGGCGAGAGAGAGAGAGATGAAAAGTAGATTCCATTTCAGTCTTAGACTATAGGTACTAGTGGATACAACATAATCAATACTTTTTGTTTTGATAAAAACATAATTAATACTCTGCTAATCCATATAAATTATCAATTTGCAAGAAGCTTCATCCTGTGCTCCCTATAAATTCTCCAAATTGTTAGTACTGCATAATCTCAAGGTGTTTCTTTAAGCTTTAGCATTCACTTTATACAAAGAGAGAGAAAAAGAGAAAAATATGGAACTCTGTGAACATGATCATTTTTTGGAAGAATTACTGGCTATGAGAAGGGAAACGTGGGACACCATACCATCAGAACCAAACCAACTCATCTCTAATGCCTGGGGTTTTGATTCTTTTGATCAAAACTCTCTTCCTTTTCTTCCAAACTCTTCAACCTGCCAAGAAATTCCTCAGAGTTACCACCACAACAACAACTACGCCTTCAATGAAATCTACAGTTCATTACTTGATGAATTCTCTGCTCCTCCCCAGAATGTGGATTCATCTTCTTCATCCTATAACGTTCTTGATACTACAGTTCTGGGTCAAGAAGATTACCCATTGTCCATGTTGGAAGATTTGGAGGATCCAGGTTTGCTTGGGGATGAACTTCAGAGTTTGGACCTGCAAACCTCATGCAAGATAGAGCCAAGCCAATCCCCAGAAATGCCAGTTTTCAACATGGGTGATGCTTCTTTGGAGAGGAAGAATCGAGCGAAGAAGCTTCAGGGACAACCCTCCAAGAATTTAATGGCTGAGAGGAGAAGAAGAAAGAGGTTAAACGATCGCCTCTCAATGCTGAGATCAATTGTCCCCAAGATAAGCAAGGTAAGCCATTAATTAACAATCCTTGGTGATCAAATTTATAAAATTTGGTTTTCTGGGATGTCAGATTTACTTATGCAGAGCTAATTTGGTTGTTCAATGGCCGTTACAGATGGACAGGACATCTATCCTTGGAGACACTATAGATTACATGAAAGAACTCCTGGAGAAGATTAACAAATTGGAACAAGAATTAGAGCTGGATTCAAACATGGGGGGCATTTTCAAGGATGCAAAGCAAAATGAACTCTTGGTGAGAAATACACCCAAGGTACATATCAATTAACTTACTCTCCAAGTATTGCCCACCAAGATTCTTTGATCCGTTGTGATTGAATACGCATAACTTTCTTTTTCTTGTGTACAGTTTGAAGTGAAGAGGAAGAATGAGGATACGCAGATTGAAATTTGCTGTGCAGGAAAGCCAGGATTGTTGCAATCTACAATGAACACTTTGGAAGCATTTGGTCTTGAGATTGAACAATGTGTCATAAGTTGTTTCAATGATTTCACTGTGCAGGCTTCTTGCTCAGAGGTACATTCATGTGCAGTTTCTACATCTATGTTTTTTTTTTTTTTATCCGAGTCATGTACTAATATTATTTATCTTATTTGACAAGGAACAGGAAATGGAGCAGAGGACAGTACTGAGTTGTGAAGATATAAAGCAAGCTTTGTTTAGAAGCGCAGGGTATGGAGGAAGATGTTTGTAGCTTGTAATGAAGATTGTTTCTTTAAGCACAAGTGAAAGTTCAAAAATTTTCCCCTCTTGATCCATGGAAATAAAGTGATTTCTTCGGAAGGAGTAGTGTAGATTTTCCTTCAAAAGGGACATACCTTCATTAATTCTCTCAAATGTCTCACGTAGGACATTTTTATCAAACTAATGTAATCAATGTGATGACCTTGCGCATTCCATTCTCTGGCAAGTTTCAAGGAATTCCAAACATGTCTTGGAAAGTTTTAATTCCTCTACCACACAATACATGTTCACATATCACAATGAAACATGCTCAGGTACAGGAAAAAAACTTGTCAATGAGATAATGCAGATATTGTCCCCAAGAATTCCTATGATTGATCGGTTGTTCAACTGTGTCTGGTTCAGTAAGACTGTTCATAAACAAGGACAAAAATGTAGACACTGCGAGAGGGTAAAGTTCAATCTTTTATTATTATTATTATGTCTCTGTTCCTTCCACCTCAGTTTGTTTTCTGATTTTCTGTGTGTGTGTGTAGCTTTTATGTATAAAGACGTTTTCTTTTTTCACACTTCTGAATGGTGCGACAGAGCAGGTCTGGCATACAAATATCTACAACTTCATCTGGTCAGTTATTTTGATTGTACTCTCGAAATAACTTCTTTTTAACTGGCTTTCTCGAGTTTTCCCCCTCCACCCCATCTTATCAAACAAAGATAAAGATAACCATTTAAAAAAGTTGGACTTTAACATCTCTTTTATTCCGATTTACCTTTTGAACTGCTATTTTACTCTAAGCGACAGAATAAACTACACAAGCTTAAATGATTAAGTGGGCTTCTCTTTCTATCTTTGTTCATTCACACCAAAAGATTTGATAGAGTTTTATGTTAGTTTCAACGCCCTTTTCTTTACGCAGGTTTAGGACAAGCTATAAATATAAGAGAAACTTTTCTTTCTAAAATCACACTAGTTGATGAACTGAAACCTCGCTGCCTAATCAAGAGGGTTTAAAAAGAAATTGATACATATAAGTGTATCAATCAATATAGCAATATGCCAATATAAATCTTATACCAGACCTCACCAAGGTTATTCATTGAACAGTGAAAAGGCTTCCGAGTCAGCATTGGTCGGCACTAACAGCCACAGGCATAGGCCCAACGTGTGACTCAAAAACAAATATTAACATAAGTGAAAACGATGTCCTTTTGTTGCTTTGTATACTGCCATTTTCACATTCTGTAACAAAAGGAACGAGAAAGTTCCAAGTTTGAGCGGCCTAGGTGGCAGTTGCTGCTTGGCAGAATAATAAAGAGAAACAAGAAAAGAAAACACAGAGATTTGGAGAACAATGATATCCTGATCCTCCTTTTTTTTAAATCAAGATCTTATCCACCCTTGCTTTTGTTGGAATTTGGCAATTTGCAGCACTCAGTGAGTCACCCCGCCCCCCTCACTTTGCCTTAAATAATTGGCCCGAATTTTATGATACCAACAAAGACTATTAGGAAATAAATATTAGATAATATTGTATATTAATAAGGTAGATTAGAGAATATTTTGTAAATTAATTCTATGATTCTATACTCGTGTATATATATGCTAGCCAATACATGGAATATATAACATATTCAGAATACAGATACTCTCATGCATGGTACTAGAGCCTTAGGTCATAAGGGGAAAAAACAGAGATTTTTTTTTTTCGTTTTCGCTACTGTTTACTTCTGCTTTAGAGAGACAATGAGAGGAATTTCTTCGATCTCCCGTGTCTGTGATCCGTTATCATGTACACGCGCCACGCCAACAAACTCAGAAGGCACCGATCTATCGAACGTCGGTGGTTTCAGTCCATTCCGATATCGTGTGTGTTCACATGCCCGTCCAAACTTCGTTGTTCGTTTTGTGCTTCGCCGGCGTGTGGCTGTCTTCTATAGGCACATGAGAGGTCTTCCGGTGGTCTTTTTGAACCAAATCTATAGCATTCTGATCGACTGTTAATCCTCTATCTATTCCTGGTGGTTGTGAGATAGTTTTGACGTTTTTGACTCTAGATCACTCTATTGTTCAATTTCAGTTCTATAATTTTGTTGTTCTGTTGGTCTCTTACTGAATTATGTCATTTGGTGAAATTTTTTTGGTTTATGTGCATTATCTTCCTCTCTTGCACACTTGTTAGTGTTGAGTTTGCTTGTGTTCACATTTGGTTGGAGTTTCAACATCCAGATACTTGTGATTGTTTATCATTTTTTGATATGGCTGAATCCATGATACCCATGACTACTGAGACATTCTCTATGTCTGCTAAGATTACTGATTATAAGTTAAATTGGACCAATTATCATAATTAGAACAAGACTATTCATATTTATTTGTTAGGTATTGAAAAAGAGGCTCATCTAACTCAAAATCCAACCTCTAGAGACACTAAAAATGCGTTACTCTAGAAACGAGCTGATGCTCGAATCTTCTTTCAGATTTGCAATTCTATTGAGCCTCTTGTTTTGACATTTGTCAGTCATTGCAATGCTGTTAAGGAAATTATGTCTTCTCTTGAGTTTATGTTTGCTGGCAAGGAAAATGTTACCCATACTCATGAAGTTTGTAAGGGAATTTATTGAGTTGAACAGAAGGGTTGTCCTTTGAAAGATTTCTATTATGATTTTAAGCATTATATGAGGAGATGAAAATACTCATGCCTCCTAATGTAGATCTACAGACTCAGACTACTAATATGGAGACTCAAGCCATAATTTGTTTTCTTGAGGCTCTTGATCCACTACAAAAAAAGCATTGTCTTTCCCACAGAATTTCCCACAGACATGAGATTTGTGACGGACATTTGGGACGGAATTCCATGGAAAATTAATTTCCCATGGAATTTCAAAAAACCCATTGCAAACCAGTTTGCGATTGAAAAAAATTTTTGTCAGAAATTGTGACGAAATTTTCGATGGATTTTTTGTCGTAATTTGTGACGAATTTTCCCACAGATGATAATTCTGTGGGAAAATTTGTGACGGATGAGTCCGCGGCAATTTCCCACGGATGTTGACCATGGGAAATGTCTGTGGGAATCTACCACAACAGTTTCCCACGGTTGCCATTGGACATGTCCGTGGCAAATAATTGTGGCAAATGGCTAGGAAACAATTATTTCCCACACCATTAATTTCGTCTATAAGTACTTGCCACGGACATTATCATCAGTCTGTGAGAAACGTGATATTTTTTTTGTAAGGAAAATTTATTTATGACCAAATTTTTTTAATATTCTAATGTACTTATTGAAATAAAACCTCATATAATCAAATAAAAGCTAACGAATAACATCTTTACTTTAAAATTCAAGCCCAAAGAGTCAAACAACATCAAACAAGTCTAACAAACTTTTAATTAATTAAGTAAACATAGTAACTGTCAAGTTTGCAAAGAATGTCTTATAAAGAGTCAACAGCAGATGGGAAGAGGCAACTATTAATCAACTTTCATTTTCTTCTGAATGAAAAATCCCCATTTTTTCCAATGCACTAATGATCTTTTCATTCTGTTACTTCACGTTCTATTAGTTTTCTCAAATCTCATGACTCTCTTGTGTAAGTTGAGTTATTTGCGTGCCCAATTCAACAACTTCAGAATTTTCATTTGTTGTAGAGTTATTGACTGAAGGAATTAACCTTTAAGACGTGGTACCACAAATATCTGTACCCTCAGATCCAAGCCCATAGGTGTGACCCTTCTTACTCTTCTCACCTACAACCTCCATCTAAATGTTATCATCTACATCATGAGAACTACAGCTTGTAGAACCTATGGACTCCTTTCGCCTGACGAAATCATCTTGTAAACCAAAGTTGTGGATATGAACTCAATTAAGTAAAAGAAGTTTTGGGATTGCATCAAAGCTTATCAATTTGAATAAAAAAAATTAACTATGTATCTAGGAACATCAAAGCAGAACAATTTTTAATAACAAATAGTGCAAAATAGTAGAACTCAAACACTAACACTTCTATTCAAGCCAAAGATAAATTAAAACGCATAAAAATCAAGACAAAACATTTGGCTAAAAGGAAATAATTAGAATACCCTTAAATTAATGTACCATTGTACTGAATATATAATAAGTGGTGCAAAATATCAAGACCAAACTCAACTCAATTATTAAGTACTAATTGATTGATGTTTATTGTTATTATGTATATCTCATACCTTCAACTAAAGACACAAATTAATGATGCCACTTTCATATGAGGAATATTCAGTGCTTATGTAAACCCATGTCTCCTCATAACTTGGATTATTGTTTACATGAGTGAAAATGACACTGAAAATAACAAAGGTAAATCTTGGCCCCTTAATTGAAACTGAAAAAGGAAACAGAAGAACTGAAAAGCTAAGAGATGAAGACTCTATGGAATTTGCATATTCATAGAATATCTTGATGCAAGCAAAGCAAAATCATAATTTGAGTACCAGCCATATACAAACAGATTTTATATGCATTGTAGTAAACTAAAAAAAGCAACAAGATGAATCTAGGTAACAACTCAGCTATGCACTTGCAATGAATTTAATGACCTGGATAATGACTTTTCCAACCGAACATCATCAAGAGTAATAAAAGTAGCTTGTGAGCTCATCAAAATTCAGTTCCCACAAGACGACACAATTTGAGAGGCCAAAAGAAAGCAATACAACTCTCATATGCCTTAGCTCACAGCAAAATCAGCTAGCATTAAACTAATAATCACAACTCTTGCTGATTTTCAACTCAGCCCATGTAATCCAACAAACAAGGCATAATAAAATTTCAGATTTTGAATAACAATGAACCAACAATTTCAAACTTGCAAGTGGTCAAGTAACTCACAAAGGAAAATAACTCACACCAAGATAGATCTTATCCAGCAGTTACACAATCAGTCAATCAGAAATTGAAGCACAAATCCAAAACCACACCAAAAGAGACTGACACAAATTTCATCTTCACAAGATAGATTTGGAATTTCAATTTGCAACAAGTTAATCACAATGTGCTTAGCAAAATTCAGGCCAGGTTTTCAAGTTATTTCATTAGCATACATAATGTATAGCAAAGGAAGTGAATAAATCAGTTCAATTTAGCTTCTTTGAATCAATATAGTTCAAGGCAGCAACAAAGTTGCATAGGGCAAGATGATTAGCACAAACTATAAATCATCAATGTTGAAATCAGGTTCAGGTTCAACATAGGCCAAATTAGTTGGACAATTCAAACTAGACTCAAGCACTTAACAAAGTTTCAGCTAAAGACATGCAGCTATAATGCTATGTCTAACTCCGCAATTATGTGCGCTGTGAGTTTTTTTAACAAAAATGACAAGCCAAAAACTTAGGTGACAATCAGCATGGAAATGGCAAGTATCAAGAGACCAAAACAATTTGGAACTCACGTAACAAGCAAGACATATTCCAAAATTGCAAGTGATAGCAAATATACTCTAGAACAACCTGAAGTCTCAATGAAAAGAACAAGTATGTGCAACAATTAGAACAATGAAAGTTCTCTTTCTTTCTTTGTTTTTCTTGTTCAAGCACAAAAATTAGCAATCACTTAGCACAATTACAGCAACAAAGAATTATTCAGCTGACCAAGAATGCAATGCTCAGCAAGTTTAACTCTTGTTACAACAGAAATTTAGATGGCAACCAGCAATTTGAGCAAAGGGGAAATGTATAACAGCAAAGAATTCCTACTCACGCAAATCAGAAATTTATTCTCTCAATATCCAACACATATAGTAGCAACTATTCAGAAGAAAGTCTCACAGAAAATTCCCAAACACAGAGTATAATAGTAACCCAAAAAAAATTCAGCATGCAATCAAGTCACACCACCATTAACTTTGCAATTTCAAATCAGCAAAAATGATTCCCAACAATTGCTAAACAATTTTTCTTCCAAGAGAGTCACTAACTTGATTCATTTCTATTAACACATGTTCAGACAAGGAACACAAATTTCATCAAAGAATAACTCATGATGGCAAAAGGAGATTCTCAGTAGCAATTAACTAAGACACCAAAATTATCACAGTGCAGTGCAGAATTTCCAAATAGCTAAGTATTCAAGTCAGCTAACTAAAAAAATAAAACAACACACGCGCCAATATAACTAAAATGCACTTACATGAGCTGCAGCCACGTGATGATCCACAAACTCTTATGTCTTGTCATTATAATGCGTCCTCTTGAACAACTCAAAAAATATAGGTTCTCTATCCAACTCCTTGGTCTGTAGTCAATTGTAAATATGTGTTATATCATGGATTAAGGAAGTAATATTAATTGTATGAAAAAATAACTTCATACAATTCTCCGCTTATGCTCAGTATTAGAAATACTGCCACCTCTGTGTTGTGCGCCATCTTTGGAAAATGCTCGCTTGGCTTTGTTTAGCCCAGCCTTGTTCTTATACGCTTCAGAGTTCCATATATTCTCTAACTCAATCATCACATTCACATAAATCCAATCAAGCCTAACTCCTCTTGAATACAACTTGAGTCTAACTTGATGCATGTGTCCTCTGAAGAGCTCTACACTCTTCGATTGCCAAATTCTTCTAATTACAACATCATGTTCAGGCAACCATTTCAATTTTTTCTGCATTGGACAAGAGTGAAATAAAAATTAAATGGAAGTAGACCAAAATGCAAGATAGTAAACAAATAATAAACAGTGATATACCACCCATTCAATAAACAAAATCTTCATATACTCATTAGTTGCCAATGACCAATTATAAAATGGACGATCAAACTTTAATTGATTCGCAGGAATAATACATCACACAACACCATCAGTAGGATTGAATCTAGCAAGGGATTAAACAAATCATTATTTCCTTACGACATAGTTTATATATGAAATAATATATAAGTTTAAAGGAAAAGTAAATGTTAACATATTCTTGTCCAAATATATCCATGTTCGACCATCTAAAGGATCATAACCCCATGGTTGAAGACTACCAAAACCTTGTGTGGTATAAGGTTGTGAGCTTTCAGTACAGGAGATAGAGATGGAGATGGTGGAGGTGATGTTCTGTTAGTAGACTGAGGTGTAAATGTAGAAGGGGATGATGTATGAGGTGATTCAAAGGGTCTACTAAGTTCAACATTTGATGAACAAATGGTAGCATTTAGAGAGGGTATAGTAGATACAGGAGGAACTTGCAATTTTTGAAGTTGTTTCAGCAATGCCTCTCTATTATGTTTTGAGCCACGACCTGCCATCTACAATTTCAAATGTAAACCTTAAGTTAGTTATAAGAGTTAGCACAAAAATTAAACTAAATAAACAATTAATACAAATAATACGGCAAATCATATACATGATTAATGTAATAAAAATGGTATTGAAATAAGCATAAGAACACATATCAACTAAAATTTACGTATCATTGTTTTTGTCTTCATCATGTTCATCTTTATCTTCATAAGAATCTTCATCACTAACATCCGTGTCATCATCTTCAAATTCATATTCTTGGTGTTCATTTACTTGTTCCAAAACCATATCATCACCTTGCATATCTACTTCTTCATAGCGAATTTCAAAGTCTATTTGGTTATTCATTTCACCATCACCATCAATCATTATTGGTAGTATGACTTCAAGTGCATCCTCTTGGAATGCTCCTCAGTTTTTATCACACAGATGAGTATCTATCAGGTTGTAGGGCTTGATCTTTATAACATTTAACCAATTTTCCTTCTGACGACAAGGATAACGCATGTAATACGCCTGCATTGCATGTTGAGAAAAAATGAATGGATCATATTTGTTATACCTTCTTGACTCATGAACTTTAGTAGTCCCATACTGTTTATGAACTCTAGTACTGCTAGGTGTTAGATCAAACCACTAACATTTAAATAACACCAATCTCTTTGTAGGAAAGCTCATATATTCAATCTCTACAATATCTTCTAGAATGCCATAAAAATCATGTTCTACTTCTTCATAGTCAATTCCCTTAATACAAACACCACAATTTTTCGTTGACTTTCGAAGGGACAAAGAAGCTATATGAAACTTATACCCATTAACATAGTACATCGACCATGTTCTCACTCTTCTTAATGGACCCCAAGCAATGTCATGCAAGAATGAATCAACAAAGTCATTTGATGGGTGGTGAACCTACATGAAATCTTCTGTAAGTAATAAATAAGATTTGATACATTGTTTAAATGAGTTGCTACTTACACAATCTTTAAACCATGATGGAAAGTTTTCATCGATTTGATATTCCATCTCCTTGTCTGTAATTTCATGATTCACTTCTTTTAATTTTTGTTCAAAAAGGCTGCACATAAAATAATACGTTAATTCTAATATGTTGTTGCCATGTAGTTTAACTTGTGTGAAATACTATCACTTACTTTAAATAAGGTTGTACCTCATCACAATTCATTAACACATCTTATGGCGGCTTTTTCTTCTTTATAAGACAAGTAACGGTATGTACATTGCCCAGAAGGTCTTCCTCGATAATTGAATATGGAAATCATTGGCAACTGAGATTCTTCGCCATCATCATTTCTGATAGGTCTTCTGAATCTTGGTGGCACCCCTGGCTCAAAGTAATGCCAGCAAAACATTGTAGTCTCCTCAATTATATAAGCTTCGTATATAGATGCTTCAACCCAATCTCTGTTCCTCGCCTTTCTTTTCAAGCTATAGAGAAACCTTCATATTTATATTATTAAACTTGTATTAGTACAGAAGCATTCATGATTATTGGTTGTCCCAAACAAAAATTAATTTTTATTACCTTTCAAATGGATACATCTATCGATATTGAACAAGGCCTCCAACCTTGGCTTCATATGTAAGATGGATGGGCAAATACTCCATTGAGTCAAAAAACCCCAGGGGAAACACCTTCTCCAACTTGCACAATGTGAAAACAATATTTTTCTC